>PVIW01006979.1:0-78840 GCA_004026585.1 Noctilio leporinus | reverse complement strand
ATTTCCAGAGAGAGGGGAAGGGAAAGAGGCAGAGAGGGAGAGAAACATCAATGTATGGTTGCCTTTCACCTGCCTCCAGCCACAGACCTGGCTGGAGACCTGGTTTGCAACCTGGTTATGTGCCCTGGCTGGGGAATCGAACCAGCGACCTTTGGGTTCGCAGGCCGGCACCTTATCCACTGTGCTACCAACCAGGGCCTTGCACCTTGTTTCTAACCTGGCCTTGGAGAAGCCCTCCCTGAGCCTCAGTTTCCTCATCTGCACCACAACCAGATGGCCCAGTTGTCCTGAGGGAATTCAGGTTTCCGACGTCTTCTTCTGACCTTTCCCGTGCTCTGTCCTGCACAGTGTGGCTTGTGGGTGCCTTTATCAGGGGGCTGGGCCCCACAGGGTACCATGGTCAGGTGAGTCTGAGCAACACCACATTCCAAGCTCCCCCTACACCCCACGGAAATTCAAGGTGCACCTCCACAGGCGAAAGGCTCTGAGAAATCCTGCAATCTGAGCCTGGTTCATTCAGTCACTTTTATAAGACTTCTTGTTTCCTCAGCACACTTGTTAACACTGTTCTAACCCATGACCTTAATACACATCTAAGTCCGGACCCACGCCTTGCTGTTTTCCTACCTGTAAAAGGACATGGCACTCCCGCTTTGGCAGGGGTGGAGAAGACTTAGATGGGAAGAGCCATGGAAGGGGCCCCCCGAGAAGGCCCGCAGCTTCCGGGAAGCCCTGAGCGATGCCAGGTCCTCCTGCCATCTTCCAGACGCGGGATGCACCAGCACATGCACTCTTTATCCTGAAACAAATGCACGACCCCGTTGTTGTTTATTTATGTTCTGCCTCTTGCTTGTTTCCCTGACGACGGGTTTTGAGCATCGGATGATGTGCCCTCGGTAACATGGGGCAATGCCCACGCACAGGGATGTCAGGGGACATTTTCTTGGTGGCGTCTGGTCAGTGGATGTAGGATCCCGCCGGCCCTGGCAGACACGGCAAGCGCTCAGGCCGCCAGGGGGCCCCGCGGAGCTGCAGAGTCCACAGGCGGCCACACCAGGTCCGAGGTGACGGGACACTGGGGAGGATCCTCTGGAGGAGAGAGGGAAACACCTGGGCTGGGACCCTGCATCTGGGATTTCCAGAAGCTCCGTCTCTTTGTTTATCCTCCTGCCGTCATCCCGGTCCAGGAGTTTGGGACAAGAAGCAGCGGCCACCTGGGACTGCGCTCCCGTCTCCTGAAAGGAGCAGGCGTTTTTAAGCCATCTCTGCTCTTGTTTCCATTCAGAGAAGAAGGGGGTGTCCTATACACGCAGCCACGGCCCACCCGACCCACCTGCCTCACCCCTGCTGCACCTGGTCCCCAACTGCCTTAGCAGCACTCCCTGGGGGGGAGGGGTCCTCATGGCCCCTGCTCTGTCCACCTGCCTGTCTTCAAAGGCACCTTGCAAGCCCCCTGTTCTGTGTCTGTCTGTGCTGGTGTCTCTGGGCTGTCCACTGCCCTTCTCCACTGGGCAGGCAAAGCCAGGCACCCACCCTGTTGGGAGCCCACTGGTCCAGCTCTGGGCTGACACAGGTGCTGGTTCCCCCATCGTGAGGCTGCGGGCTTGACCGCCAAGCCCAGAGCCGGGGCAGGTTTCAGGCCATGTCCCAGAGGCCAGGAGTGGTCCCAGACCGTGCCCACCTTTCCCCTTCATCCCGGCTTGCAGGACAGAGCAGAACAGGCCTGAGCTGGAACCCTGGCAGGTGCGGGGAAGCCAGGAACCTGTTTGGCAGGCCCCTCTGGACCCTCTCATCTCCCGGCCCTGGGAACGAGGAGGCGCAGGGATCACAAACACAGGCACTGGGCCCCCTCCCTGACCATCAACTGACTGGTTTCACCATCCCAGAGCCAACGCCAGCTGGGACCACACGTGTCCCAGTCACGTGAGCCATTCGGTTAACACCCTGAGACTGGCCATTCCAGAGTCAACGTCACCCGTGTCACCCACACGATTGTCCCAGTGACCCCCTTCTCCCGCTCAGGATGGATAGCTCCCTCTTCAGCTGCACCCGGCGGGGATACGGGTGCAGACTTTGGTGAGTTCTAGTGCACTCAGTCCTCACAACGATCTGCATGGCTGGGCAGACAGAGACGCAGAACAGCAGGTGAGGTCGGGGGTCCAGAGTCGCAGGGGGGGCATTTTCATCCAGGCAGACGGGCCCAGGCGCCTGTTCTTAACCGGCAGGATGCACTGCCTTCGGCACTGGGGGGACTTGTGTTTTATGAAAACAAAATGCCTGTGCTTCCCACCAGCTACTTCAAGTCCTCCTTCGAGGCGACAGTGGGTCTTTCCTTCCACTGTTTAAAAGCTGGAGATTTGTGTAAGAACACATCTTTCTGATGGAACAAAATAAGGATAGCAAGTGTCCTCGTGTCCTCTCGTCAGTGTCCTCTTTCACAAATGTCCATGGGGCGCATCACTGAATGCGTTCAGGAGCAGTGGGCTGGAGTGTCTGCCTGAGCCCAGGGTCTGCGGAGGGTCGGGGAGGCCCCAAACCATTGACCCAGGCTCACAGACCCAAGCCACACCATAGGGCTTCATGCCTTTGCATAGTCCTAGGCTGAGCTGGGACAGGACCTGCCTAATTCTGGGCACCAGCCAGGCACCTGGCCCCAATGATGCAGTCACCTGGAGCATCTTCCTCGGTAATAATAGTAATTATAACTATTATTAGTCTCCCATTGTGATGATGGTAATAGCCATGGGAGGCCCTTTGCCTCAGGCAGACCAGGCACACCTTGGCTGCTGGAACGTAGGCCAGCGACTCGACTTCTCGGTGCCTCAATTTCCCCCTCTGCAAAGTGGGATGAGGTTGTGAGGGGGGTCAGTTCCTGCGGGCTGTCCGGCAGCAGTGATGGAATCCTGCCCAGCCTAGTGGGGACGGAGCCTGAGCTGCAGCTCCAGGAAGTGGGGGGCCCACGCCACTGCTGTGTGCTTTCAGGGTGAGCCCACAGCACCCCACAGAACCTGCAGTCCAAGGCTCCTGCCCGCAGCTGTACCATCCGCTGGTCATCGTTGGCTGAGGCTTTTAGGTGGCCCATTTACTGACCCCAGAAAGTTTACAGAGACCCCTCGGTGGGCAGGCGCAGGAAACAGGTCTCCCCATCTCAGCCTCAGGAGTGCCCACTTTGAAGATCATTTGGGTGGGGGAAAAAAACTTCATCAATAACTTGTCAATCTGTGCACCTGACCTCTTGCACCTGAGTGCAGGTTCTTCTGGCTGTCCCTGTTCAATTCCATTCCGCTGGTTGCAGTTTCTTGCTCCTCTGCTCAGGTTCCTGGAAATGCCAGGCTCCCACGGGCGTTGCCATTGGCGCAGCAGGTAGGCCAGCCTCCTGTGGCTGCATTCAGATGCTGATTACAGTGGGCAGGGCTGGAGGCGGAGACCTCGGGCAGCCCTTAGAGACCTGGCCTGCCCTTAGAGACCTTATTTCTCCAGGTGGCACAGATTTTCTTTATTATTACCATTATTATTATTATTATTATTTTGATTTTTTGATTTAAGAGAGAGAGAGAGACTCATTCCACGTATTTATACATTTATTGGTTGATTCTTGAATGCGCCCTGACCAGGGATTGAACCCACAACCTGGTGTATCAGGACGATGTTCTAGCCAACTGAGCAACCTGGCCAGGGCACTGATTTTCCTAGCATCGTCTATCTTGGGGTCCCGGTGTCCCCAGAGCCCAGCCAGAGCTGGGTCCCTGGAGAGGCAGCACTGTGCTGCTGAATGAACCTGGGCTCGGGGCCAGACAGGCATGGGCACACGGCTGAACCTGTCTGGGCCTCAGTTTTCTCGTTTGGTGAATGGGGGTCCTTGTCATGGTACAAAGTTGCTGGGCACCTAGCCACTCTCTGCCTTTACTGGCTGAATGAATGAGCCGTGGGCCCCGTCTTCAAGTTCACAGCCTGGCTAGGAGTGGAGGAGGGATGGAAAGAAGTCTGCGGAAGAGATCATTGTGCTATTGGAACCCCCAGGAGGGAGCATTGGTTCTGCTGGGTGAGGGGTGGGGGTGTTGAGAGGCTTCACGGTAGAGGAGATGCGAGTACTGAGCTCAGAAGGGGGCTCCTCACTCCGGGCTTCCTGGGTGGGCCGCTGCCTGTGGACCCACCCGCGCACAGGTGTCTGATTTCACCGGGGTGAGAAGCAGCCTTACACCCTTTCGGGCCGGCTCTGGGCGCCACGATTCCTTAAGCCCAGGGAAATTCTCTGTGAGCTGGAGATTGTGAAATGAACCCAGCCTGGGGGAATCTGGGTGATTTTTGGAAGTGTTCGCCCCGCTGGGCGGGGAGGAGGGCAGAGAAGCACCGGCCTCCCCGGGGCCACTCCCGGATTCAGGGAGTGGATGGAGCGTGTTCCCAGCTCTGGCCACTGACGCTATGCCCTGAATTCCACCGTCACCCGCGCCCTTTCTTAAGCCAAGGGCTTCTATTAATGGGTACACACCTAGTCTGGGAAAGGGAACACTTTGCTGTATGACTCAAGGGAAGAAAGATGAAAAGTTACTTCTTTGGAGCACCTACTGCTCCGAACCCCCGAGCAGCCTGGCTAGGTGGCTGGTTGCCCAGCCCTGTAGGTGACGGAGTGGACACCAGGAGGGCACGGCTGTCAAGGGTTGGCGGAGCCCCTACTGGAGCCCAGAGCGGACCCTGCCTTGCTCCGCTCACCCAGGGCTCCTTTGCAAGTGGCTGGCTCCCTGGGGTGTGACATGGGACAATGCCAGGGTCCTGGGGGCTCCCAGCCCTGGTTCCCCTATAGCCCTGCCTCCACCCAGCTGTGTGGCCGGAACACCAGCTTCGCAGCTTGGAAGCCAGGTCAGATCCACCTGGGCCCTGCATGCTCCGCCAGCCGCCAGCCGGGGAGCTCCTGCAGTATTCGACCCGTGGCCGGAGCTCTCTTCCTTCTCGGGTGCCAGGCGGGACTTGCTGACTGCCCGGGCTTGCAGCCAGAGGAAGGCTGACCCTCACCCCAGGCCAGATGAGGTTAGGTTTGGGGGTTGGGGAGTGGAACCCCCTCTCTTCTTCCACTCAGGACTCCCGCTTCTGGGAACTTCTGTCAAGGGCAGGAAAACCAACCTGTGCACAAACAATGCCCCGCAGGGGCTTTTTCTGACCCGGTGGCCCGGAAACAACCTCAAGCTCATGTCTGGCAGTGGGGAGCAGCCACACGGGTGCTGGTTAAATATCAGGGGGTGTGAAATAGGGCAGCCAAGGAGGTGGGGGGCATGGACATCCTGGACCAGTCACCTGTCAGGCCTGAAGCCCCTCCCCCCACCCTGACACTGGTTAAACAGACAGGCCTCCGGATTCACTTGGAGGTGGTGGGTCAGTCTCCAAGGAGGAACCTGGCTAACTGTGTCCCACCAGATTTGTCACCATGCAGGTATGAGGAACCCTGCTCTTGGCAAAGACTGCAACTCAGTGACACACTTATTTAAGCCTTGTTCGGCCTCAGTTGTTGCATCTGTGAAGTGGGTCTAGCAAAGATCTGGCTTGGAGGTGCTGGGAGGGTTAGTCACTGTCATCAGTTTAACAAATGTAACCTCACAGGGGGGTCTGATCATAAATTCCTAACTGGGCAGGTCATGGTGGGTAGTCAAGATTTCTGTCCATCCAGGTTAGTGAAGCCTGGAAAGGCCAGAGGCTTCTCTTTCTCAGACCCCTTGGGAACATAACCGCTCTCCGGAGAGCACTAACTTTGTTAACTCTCGCATTTGAGGTTTTTATTATTATTTAGACATCCTATTGAGAAAGGTGCGAGCAATTCACTGTGGAAATAGGTTGTTCCTGGGAGTGGTGGAAGGAACAGGAAACAGGGAACCATTTCTTTTCTTTTGGAACATTTGAGTGTTATTTGATGTTTTCTTCAACCCACGTGCCTGCGTGAGAAGGTACACTGCCGTTCTCAGCGGTGTTTGGAGTCCGGCTTCCTGGCAGTGTCGTCAGCTTGTCTCAGATAAACTCATAAAAACCCTCCACGGGTTTGGACACGGCTCACATTGACAGAAAGGTCACGGACAGGGTGAATCCATGTAGTGCGGCTCTGCGAGCCCCTGACACCCCTTGGGCAGCCTGAGTGTCCCCTGCCCCGTCTCTCCCTGTCCTGTAAACGCCAGGAGAACTTCCGTCTGCACATTCTCCTGGGCCGCAGCGGCCGCTTTGAGGAGCTGTGGGAAGGCTGGGATCCATTTCTGCAGGGTCTTGACTGCATCCTCCTTCACAAGAGCTGTTGGACCAGGAGGGGGTCTTTGCCCTGAAAGTCCTGTGTGGCTGCCCCTCCCTGGCCCTTCACCTGCCTTTGCAGCTTGGTGCACCTGCAATAGGAGGGAGTGGTTCCGCACCCGCAAAACACACACCTGATCCTCCTCGTCTGTCAGTCAAACAGCATAACACTTCCTGCTCCTCTCCATAGACCTGCTGGGGGATGGGAGGCAGACACTGCCCCGCGGGGAGTGCGGCATAAACTGGAAGTGGCTGGGACTGTGGGGGCTGGGACAGGAGCAGGAGAAGTCCTGGGGCCTGCCCATTGGTCTGGGGTGGGGGTGGGGGATGGGGTGGGATGCAGGGTGGGGGGGGGGTGGGGGGCTTCCACCAGGGAGCATTCCTGCTCTTCCTTGCTTACAGAGGAGGTTTATGGTTATTCACACAAGTTACGTTTATATTGTAAACAAAATAATGCATGCATGTAAGTAAAAGAAAAAAGATCAAATCACATTAAAATGCTGGGCAGGAAAGGAACTGGAGCCTTGTTTCCTCCTCCCCTCCCCCACCCTCCGGAAGAGCTGTTTCCACCGGGAGTGGCTCCTTCTGGTTGGGCTCCCAAGGCTCCCAGTAAGATGTCTACGTCGCCATTTCTAGATGTTTCAGTTCCCGACATTTCTCTTGCCTTTCAGTTGCGACAGATGAGGCTGCAACTCTCTTAAACCTGCCCACCGCCTGCATCCACTAGAGGACCTGACCCAGCTCTTAGTTAACCGGCCAATATAAGTGCTATTCCAAAAGTCACCAAGTGGTCAGTGACCATGATGGTTCCTTTCCTTGCAGAGTTTTGTTTGTTTATGCCCTGGGGCTAATGCATGCTTTTTGTTTTGTTTTGTTTTTAGCTTGCAAGGTATCTGTCTACATGTCTCTTCTTTGGTTTTCCACCTGATCTCCTCTAAACCTAGTGACAATACTGTCAGACACTCAGGCCTTTGGCTATCTTATCTACCCTTTGGGCCTGGCGGTCCAGGCCAGGGCCTCGGACAGTTTCTTGCCTGAGCCCAGACCCTGGGGTCTGCCCGGTCGGTGTGCCTGGAAGGACCCTCTCTCTGGGTCTGTGCCCGGCTCCTAGGAGAACTTGTGCCCCAGAAGCCTCTAGAAGGTGCACAGCAGTTCATTTCTTTTTGTAACCTTGCATTTGCATTTCTGAAAATGTTTATATTCCAGTCTCATACTTGCCTGATCCTTTCTATGGGCATAAAATCCAGGCAGGAAATCTTTTTCCCTCAGACTTTCAAGGCAACTAATGGCTCTGTCATCTTCTAGCTTCCTCCGTTTCTAACGGAAAGTGCAATGCCAGGCTCCAAATATACACATTAATTTAAAACTACGTGCCCTGGCTGGGTAGCTCAGTCTGCCCAGATTTCAGGTTCAATCCCCAGCCAGCACACAAACAAGAATTAATCAATTAATACATAAATAAGTGGAACAACAAAGTCTTTATTTCTCTCTCTCTCCCCCTTCCTCTCTCTCTAAAATCAATAAAATACAAAAGTAAATAAAAATACACACACACACTGGCTGGTGTAGCTCAGTGGGTTGGGTGCCTGCCTGAGAACCAAGGGGTTGCTGGTTCAATTCCCAGTCAGGACACAGGCCTGGGTTGCTGTGTGTGAGAGGCAACCACACATTGATGTTTCTTTCCCTCTCTTTCTCCCTCTCTCCTCTCTCTCTCTAAAAATAAATAAATAAAAATGTAAAAAAAAAAATACATGCACACAGTTTCAAAAATCAAATAAAATAAGAAGGCTTTTTAAAACAAACAAATGGGAAGACCTGTTTCCTGCCTGTCTTCACCCTTGATTTCTGCTTCCCAGAGGCAACCACTTTCTATCCTTCTGCCTTATCTTCCATCTCTAAACAACACACAGCTCTTATCACGGCCTTTCTCTGAGAGACCCCGGGCGGGGGGTTAGTCCTCCAACTCTCCTCCGAATGACAGCCCTTCTGTGGCTCCCCACACCTCTCTGTATGGCTATAGCACGATTTTTGGTTAAATCAATATTGCTTATGTATTCTACTGTATAAATATTGCAGCCAACTGAGCCACCTTATATCCTGGGATGTCTAGTTTTTCCTGGGATTAATAATTGCTCTTTGCTTGACTTGCTGGAGTTTATCACTAATTCACCACCCAGCTCTCAGACAGAGTGCTAATTAATATTCTTCTCAAGACGGCCCAGCCCTCTGGGAAGCCTTGAGTTGCGCTCTTTTTCTTGACCAGTTCCTCCCGGAACCCCTCTTCTGGTCGGCCCTGATTGTCCCCCTTCAAGCCCTTCCCCTCGGGGTGCCTTACACCATTACCCCCAGCTCCCTGTTTCCTGCATTCCATGTCTTCTTGTCTCTCGGTTTCACTTCTAATTTTAGAAGAAAGGATGCCTGGGAGATCATTCTTTCTGAAACTGTCTTTCTCTACTCCTGCACTTGACTGATTAGGTACTGAAATAATTTCCGTCAGAAAGTTGAAGGCTTTGCTCCATGTTCTGCAGCCCCTGGAAGGCTGTTGAGAATGTCAATGTGACTAATTCCTGATTCTTCGTATGTGGCGTCTCCCTCTCTTTATGGATGTTTTCGGGGGTCTCCTCAATTCTGGTGTTCCGATGGGCCTAGTGTTACCAGTGGAAGTGGGGTTTTTGTGAGCAAAAGCACTTTCCGGGACCCACACAAGAGGATGAAATCTGGTGGTAAGATTTATTTGAGAAGCAAAGTCAAACGGATGTCCTCCAATGTCCCATCTCCGTCTGCCGTGGGCAATCAGGGCCTGAAATAGTCAATGTCCAGCGACCCAGGGCTCAGTCCTTTGGAGCCCACGCTGCCTGCTGTGGCCCCAGTAGAGGCTGACCCACAGCGTCCTGTGTCAGAGAGAGAGAGAGGGAACAGGAGAAGGATTTTTGAAATCTTTGTTCCCCTGGGACCATAACCAGGAACTTCTTCAGAATAATCAGTCAACTTCTCAAACTTTCAAGGGCTTTTGGTAGGCCCACCCTCTAGTTAAAGTGACGCAAAGTGACGCACTTCTCCCTCGCCCAACAGTGGTACCTGAGCAAGCGGAAGGGAGAGGGTTAATGCCCTGGGGGAGCAGTGCTGTGATCCCTGAGGTGTGAAGCTGCAAGCCAGCTCCTGCTCCCAGTTTATTCACTGGATGCCTAATCCCCATTGCTCTCTTTCATATTAATAAGTAGATAACTACTTCCAGTAATGCTGGTTCCACCTCCTTCTATGCTGGCCCTTTGCGTTGTCAATGTAAGAGCATGTTTATCATAAGAGTTTATTTTAGCCAAACTGATGCCATAGGCTAGGGAGCAAGATCTCAAACGCTCAGTTTTTTTTCTGCATTTAACATTAAGGAGGGGACTTCTGGTCCACACGAGGCGTGAGCAGATACACTTGGCCTCCCTGCACCATCGTAAGACCATCTTAAAACACCCAGAACTGCCCGGAAATCAGACTGTGTGGAAGTCAAGGACTTAAAGAAGCCACATTCATCCAGACAGGTAGGCGGAAAGGGTAGGCCCACGTTCCCGTGTGGGATAGCCTGCGTGTGAGTGAGGGATCCCAGCCCCAGCCCAGGGTTCCAGAGGAGAAGATAACCCCCCACCGCCTCCGGCTGTAAAAACCAGTGGGGGTGGGGGTGGCTTCTTCTCATCCCTGCCTGCAAGATTGGCCTTCGCCAGGTATCCTGATTCAATTGGCTGGGGAGGGCCGAGCACCTGCATTTTATGCTTTTTTTAAAAAAATATTTTATTTATTATTTTTAGAGAGAGAGGTAGGGAGAAAGACATCAGTGTGTGGTTGCCTTCCATCTGCCTCCATCTAAGGACCTGGCTGGAGATCTGGCTTGCAACCTGATTATGTGCTCTGGCTGGGAATCGAACCAGCGACCTTTGGGTTTGTGGGCCAGCGCCTTATCCACTGTGCCACCAGCCAGGGCGCACTTTACCAGTTTTTAGGTCCTTCTGACAGGTGCCCAGGGCTGGGAACCACTGGGCTGACCTGTGTGGAGGGCCTGACCAGCCGCCTCTTGAGGACCCTGACCTGCTTAGAGAGACCCGGGGGCTCAGGGTGCTACAGCTGGTGACTTTTCATTGCAAACGGGGGTGTCGCAGCCAGGCTGAGCCTGTTCTGTTCTTCTTTGCTTTTCTTTTTAAAAAACATTTTATGTAATTTTAGAGAGAAGGGAAGGAAGAGAGAAAGAGGGAGAGAAACATCGATGTGAGAGAGAAACGTGATCTGTTGCCTCTGGTGTGTGCCCTGACTGGGGCAGATGAGACCAAACCCGCAACGCAGGCACGTGCCCTGACTGGGAACTGAACCAGCAACCTTTCACTTTGCAGGATGGCACCCAATCCCCGGAGCCCCACTGGTCAGGGCCTGGGCCTGCTCTGGAGAGAAACTCAGCTTGGCAGTCAGGCTGTCAGGATCCCAGGAGAGTCATTCCATCAGGGCTCTGGGGTGTCCCAGGCCTCCCCACCAGACCCCAGCAGTGTGCAGAGCACAGGCTCAGAGGTCCAGGTACTCAGGGGACGAGACCTGCCCTGGGCCACCCCGCTGGTAAATGGCTCACTAGACACACAGGTTATAAGCCCAGGGCTTTGCTACTTAGCCCAGTTGCCTTCTTATCATTCAGTCATTCAACAAACACTTGCTGAGTTCCCCAGGCTCTATGCCCAGGGGACATGCAGGAGCAGCAATGGACAACTTGGGGGACCTAATAGTCTGGTTGTTTCGGTTACTTTTGCTACAACTTCTCCCTGCCCAGCTGTGGGCTCATCTGGGTGCTGAGGGTCAGCTTCCTCTCAGGAGGAACGAATGAGAATATCATGGTTGCTGCCTCAGACAGGAGGAGGGGGGCAAGCAGGGGGCGCTGGGGGCTGGGCCGCAGCGGGCAGCATCGCATTAACAATTTAGGTCTTTGCAGACTTTCGTTCCACCCTCCGGACATGAAATATTCAGGCGGCTGAGGAGATGAGATAGGTCTCGGGTCTCTGCCTTACTAGGTGGAGCCCTTGGGCCTAAGACTGCACCCAGGACCTGGCACGCAGGGCATTGGGAGCTGCAGGGACTGCGTGGGTGGTGCCCAGAGGTGTCTGATGCAGGGGTGCAGCTGCAGACCCCCACAGAGAACAGTATGCAGGCCTGGCCCCAGGTCCCAGGGCAGGGCGAGGCTTTGTCCGCAAGGAGCAGAGCTGGGGGGAGGCAGAAGCACAGTGCCCATCACACTCGGGCCCCCAGCAGTCACCGAGACACCCAGCCGCACTCCAAGACCACGTGTCTGGGGCCTGGACCTTGTCACCTGGGGTAAACCTTGCAGCTAACCTACAGGGAGCACAAATTATGTTGCACAGTATTTATGCACATGTGAAAGCATCTGTTTGATAAATATAAACATTTCAAGTCAGTCACCATGGGCAAATCTGCTATACCATTTCTTCTTGTTCACTGGGCACCTTACATAGGGAATTTGGCCTGGGCTACTCTTGCGCCCTGAGAGCCCTGAGGGCCACAGAGTGGCTTGCGGAAACTGCGTGTAGCTTCACCCATCCAGAGTGACAAAAACAGCCGTTGGCAGGTGGGGTGGAGCACTCTGAGCCCGGCTGGCGGGAGTGCAAGGTGGCACCACTCCTTTGGCACCTCCTGAGGCTGCGTGCACTGTGTGACCCAGGCGTTGCCAGTCTCCACACACGCCCGAACCACGTTCAAGCTCATGTGTATCAGGACCCACGTATAAGAAATTCCACGGTAGCATCACAGATTATGGCAAAAATAAAATAAAAATCTCTTCTCACGAGCAGAAGAGAAAAATAAAGGCAATCTATTCGCACATTGCACATGAGGGGCGCAGGGGTTCTCTCCTGGGGAGGTTTGACCCCAGGAGTTATTTGGTAAGGTCTAGAGATATATTTTTTGGTGTTCTCAACTAGGGGCAGGGTGCTACCTCCATCCAATGGACAGAGGGCAGGGGCGCTGGAGAACAGCGCACAGGACAGCCCCCTTGTGCCCCACGGCACGGACTGACTTTGCCATTAATGTCAGCCGTGCGTTGGCTGAGAACCTGCTGTGCAGCCCTGCACATGAGTGGCTCTGCCTCCTGGGTCAGCTTGACACCTGGAAGGGCATCCTGCAGGGGACATGGAGTGTAAGAGCAGTTCATGACATTCAAAAGCAGGCAACGTGAAGCAGCGGATTACAGCGGGAGACAGGGTACCCTGAACGCACAGGAGCCATCAGTGTGCCTTTCAGAATTGCGGCTGCTCTAGGGTTGGTGTGGGCTGGGCCAGTGGCAGGCTCCCGGGCTCCCAGTGCCACAGGTCGTTGTCCTCTGAGCTTGCTGGTAATGATAAGAATGCTTTTAAGTGCACTGAGGTGAGAGCTCCCCTGACTCCGTTTCCCTGGTGGTTGAGCCTCCCTCCAGCTTTGCTTCTAAGGACAGTGGTAGGAGAGGATGTCATCAGCACTGCTAGAGAGCCGCTGCTGGAGGAGAGGGGCAGAGAGACGCCGAGAGGATCAATGGCCCCCTCACCTGTGTCCCTCCAGGGACCATTCTCCCCCGATCCTGGCCAGCCATGCTTTGCGCCTCCTGGCCACCTCCCAGCCTCAGCCGAAACTCTGGTCCGTCCCCCCCCTCACCTCCAGTCACGTGCCCGCTACCAACCGGAGTCTGGCTGGGTCTCCCTTCTGCTCTGTGCCCTCAGGCTAACCTGGAGGCTCTTGCCTGGGACACCCGTGGTTCTAGGCAACCATCCTGTGCATCGCTGACCTGTGACCCCTAGAACAGGGCCTGGAGCCCATGGGGTAGTAGTGTGAGTGTTGGAGCCCCCCCCACCCCCAGACCTCCCACTGTTGCTCTCCAGGGGGCTGACACCCAGGCAAACTCCCAGGGTCATAACTGTCCTGGCCCAGATGATGTGGAGAATGGGGAGGAGGTGTGATTCAGTTCTTCAGAGCTTCACAAGAGCCCTGCTCTGCCCTTCACATTAGCGACTTAGCCTGTGTGGGTCTCAAGGTGGGGAGCTGCTGTCACACAGGCTGCACTGAGGACCCAGAGAGACAACTCATGAAAAGGCCCCAGCACGGGCAGGGACAGATCACCGGAGTGCTCAGTCGACACCATCTTTTAACTATGGACACTTTCCCGAGGGCCCTCATTTCTTTCATTTTTGAAAATATTTTTAATTTTTATGTTTAGAGAGAGGAGTAAGGAGGGAGAAAGAGAGGGAGAGAAACACTGATCAGTTGCTTCTCATACACGCCCCAACTGGGGACTAAACCCACAACCCAGGCATCTGCCTTGATCAGGAATTGAACCAGTAACTTTTTGCTTTGTGGGATGATGCCCAGCCCACTGAGCCACACCAGTCGTTGGGCATCCACGGGCCACTGAACACCACCCTAAGTTCACACGCGATGGTCTGAGCTTGGCGCAGACATACAACCAAGCCTGCAGGCATCCACACTCAGGCCTAGAAGGACAAGGACAAGGACACCATCTCCTACGGCGGATAGGACCATCACGTGAGGGCTGGTTTAGAACCCCTGGCGTGTACCGCGTGCTGGTAAGTGGTGGAGGCGGTGGAGGTATTACTGTCATTGTTGTTGACCAGTAGAGCCTCCTGTGGCTCCCAGAGCTCCCAGCCCCCCAGTCATCCTCACCCTCCAGCAGCAAGCATGGCTGGGCTGCATACCTGCCTCATTGCTGCTCCCCTCTGGGCCGTCCGTGGCTGGTGCTGCCCCTCCCAGCAACCAGACAAACTCCTGCTTGTGCTGCAAGATTCAACTCCAGTGCCACCTCCTCCAGGAAGCTGCCCCGTGTCTCAGGATGCTCTCAGAAATGAGGCGTTCTGCTCAGCTCTTTCATGGTACAATTTACACTGTACGTATACATGATCACACAGATACGTGCATTTATGAATAAAGACATATGTTATTGCAATTTTATTTATTTTAAATTTTTATTGATTTTAGAGAGAGGAAGGGAGAGAGAGAGAAACATTGATTTGTTATTCCACCCATTGATGCATTTATTCTTCTACGTGCCCTGACTGGGATTGAACCTACGACCTTGCTGTCGCTGGACACTAACCCACTGACCTCCCCAGCCAGGGCTAAAGTTTTTGTGTTCAGTAAACTCACAAATGAAAGTGACCTTGAGCCATGAAGCTGACCTGGGGCTGTTTCCTCCCCTTCAAAATGAGGGGCTCACATTAGTTGGTCATGCACTGGAGGGGCGCACATTCACTCAGCAAACAGCAGATGGTGCCCGCACCGGGGTTTATGCTCAGTCCCCCTGGGGCAGGGAACTAAGAGCCCCTGCCCCTAGTGGTGGTGGTGGTGGGGGATGATCATCTACCACCAGTGTGCTCTTCCTTCCCCAGTTCACAGACCCTGCATTTTGGAATATCTCCTCTACCCTGCCCCTGCTCCCCCTACCAGCTGGCTCTCAGAGACATCGGTGTGACTTGACAAGGACACGCAGGGCCTGGGAGAGTCTGGGGAAACATGGGGGAGTGGCAGGGCACCTGGATGTTTAAGAAGACCCACGCCCTTTACCAGGCACCTAGAGAATGACTGTTGGTGGTCCATGATGTGGCTGCAGTTTCCACGGCAAGGGGGCTTCTCTGGACCAAGGGCTAAAAGGCAAAGACACTTGACATTTCTGAGATCCCGGCTCAGGGGGCAGGATCTGTTGGACCATGAGTATTTTGGGGTGCTTGGCATCTCTTGCTGGACCCTGGGGGTGTGAGTCCTTTGGGGAGGGGCTCTGGCTTTGCTTCAGGAGCCCATCTCAGCTCTGGGTTCCCGCGGTCCTACCCTGTCCTGCCGAGCCTGTCACACCACGGAGCTGAGGGTGAACAGGCTCTGAAGTGGCCCAGCAGCTCATCTCCAGCACTCGTCTTCGCTGCCCTGGGGATATTAGAGATGCTCCCCGGAGGGCCTGGCCAGGGGCCGCTGGCCAGTCTGCAGAGAATGCACCCAACCCCTTCTAGGTGGAGGCCTCGTTTTTCCCTCAGAAAGTTCAAGCACAGCTAACAGCAGGGGAGGATCAGGGGACTGAGAGGCAGGCCACCAGAGCCACCAGGAGCCACATGGGGCCCCATCCCCCAGTCCTGTATCCTGCGCTCACCCCTCTCTCTCCCAGGAGCAGCTCTGTGCGCAGGCTTCTTTCTGGGAGTGTGTGTGTGTGTTTTAGGGAGCTGTTTACTCTGGCTTCCTGGAGTGAGAGACCCACAGACTCCCCATTTACGAGCTGAAACCCCTTTTCTCAGCTCCCTCCATTTGGCATCACCGGCCTTGTGTTCAGGACCCTCGGCTTCCCTGGCGCTTAACCCTCAAAGCTACGCTGCCCTCCCGCTCACCCTCTCCCATCCTCCCTCCTCCTGATGGCCCACCTGCAGAGAGGGAATGATGGGTGGGGAAGGAGGTCCCGAATCTGGACCTCTCTGCGCACCCCACACCCTCAGTCCCTTTCCACAGATGGCCCCGAGTGAGCCTCCTAAAAGGCAACGGAGGTCCTGTTTCCTGCTAACCCCCTCTGCTCGCCCAGCTGCCTTAGAATCCTGGGGAGCAGCCCCAGGGCCTCACCTCTCACCCCGGCTCCCCCCCCCTTCCCCAGCCTGCCCCCAGCTCTGGGGCCTTCCTAGAAGAGGCCCTAGCCAGCCCCCCAGGACTTCTGCACTAGCTTTCCCCTCGACCTAGAGAGCCTTTCCACCTTATCATTGTCCTTTGCACTCAGACCCCAGGTCAGATGCACATGCTCAGAGGTCCCCCCAGCCCACAGGACCTAAACTAGCGATTTGCCACTTTCTGCGCAGGCAGCTTCGCTTAATCGCGTCGACCCAGCACTGAGCCGCACCGTCATCTAATTTACCGTCTCCCCTTCCTTCCTGCCGAGTGCCAAGTTCCCTCGGAGAGCAGTGGCTTCTGCGTGGTCCTCCGCTGCACCCCGGGGTCTAGCACGGGCCTGGCCCAGCAGTGCTGGGCACACACAGTTGTGGATGTAAACGGAGCATCCGCTGCGGTGGTTGCAGCGGCAGCAGCGAGCGCACCAGGCCGCAGACACTCACGGTCCAGGGTTTTATCTCGTGGCGGGTCCCGGGGGACCCACGCCCCCCTCGGCTCCGCTCCCAGCAGACGCGCCTTCAATGCGCTTGGGGACACGAAGATAACAAGATAGACTCACAGGCTATGGGGAGGGGCGAGGCTGCGGTGGGGAGGGGATTCTGCGAGGGCTCGGCGCCTTTCCGGCGTTAAGGCCCAGGGCGCGAATCCGAGATTATCCCCGGAGTCCCTGCGGCCGCAGACGGGTGGGCGGGGGGCGGTGTTGTGAGAGGCGCTCGGGGCGGGGGCCCCCTTCCCGGCAGGGAAGAGGGTACAACGTCTGGGACGCGGCTGGTGAGGCCCTGGTCCTCTGGGTGCGCCGACGCCAGCCAAAGTCCCCGGGTCGGTGGAGACGCAGCCCCCAGGCGCGCTCCAGTGGGGACGAAGGTGGGGATGGGGGCCGAGCCGGGGGCAGGGTAGGGGACAAAGAGCCGCCCTGCTGCCGGGAGAGCGACCCCTGTGTCAGAGTCCTATTGTTTGTCGTAGCTCAGACTACGCCGGACCCTGGTGCCCCGGGACGGGAGAAGGGGACCCGTCTTCTGGGTCTCTGGGTCTGTTTGTTTATTTGGGGCAAAGGAGGGAGGGGGCGGGGTGCGCCGGCGGAGGAGGGGTTGGAGCGCATTTCCGCGAGTCTCCTTTAAGGGAAGCCCGGCCCTACCTTTCCCACCGTCCCCTCCCCGCACCGTACCTGCATTTTAAAAGCGCCCTGTAGCCCTGGGATTGGCCCAGGCCGCGTCCTCCGGCGCAGAAACTTGAACCGCCAGGGGGAGGAGGGCGTGTTAGAAGCCCAGCGGGTGGACTGTACCATCTCGCGGGCGTCCCCCGCATGCACCCCGCCCCGCCCACACCCCCGGGAAGACCCAATCGGACTGGCGCGGGGGAGGGACCGCAGCTCCAGTGCGCCTCTGTCAGGGCGCCAGGCTGGCGAAAGCGCAGCGGCGGGGGACGCCGGGGCTCGCCGCGCCTCTGCCCGCCCCCTCGCTCCCCCGGGAGGCGGGGCCGGGCCGCGGTGCCCCGCCTCCTCTCCGCCTGGAGTGGGCGGGGCGGCCGGGGCTCCCGGAGCTGGGCCGGGGGCGGGCCTCCGCCTGCTTCGCCCGGAGAGCACCCGGCAAGGCGGCCGCGGCTCGGCAGCGGTCCTCGCTCGCTGGTACCGGGGGACGCGCGGTTCCCAGCGGCTCGGCGGGTGCGGCGTGAGGACTCGCGAGGCGGCGCGGGGCGGGTCGCACGCGCCCCCGCCTGCCCCCCGCCCGCACGCGGACCGGCCCAGCGCAGCCCGGGCGCGGGGAGCGCCGGCTGGGCGAGGGCGCGGGCGATGCCGCGGTGACGGCCCAGCCATGGCGAAGCCCCCTGCGGCGGCGGCTGCGGCGGCGGCGTCGGAGGAGCTGAGCCAGGTGCCGGACGAGGAGCTGCTGCGCTGGAGTAAGGAGGAGCTGGCGCGGCGGCTGCGGCGCGCGGAGGGCGAGAAGGTGGGCCTCATGCTGGAGCACGGCGGCCTGATGCGCGACGTGAACCGGCGGCTGCAGCAGCACCTGCTGGAGATCCGCGGCCTCAAGGACGTGAACCAGCGGCTGCAGGACGACAACCAGGAGCTGCGCGAGCTCTGCTGCTTCCTCGACGACGACCGGCAGAAGGGGCGCAAGCTGGCGCGCGAGTGGCAGCGCTTCGGGCGCCACGCGGCCGGCGCCGTGTGGCACGAGGTGGCCCGCTCGCAGCAGAAGCTGCGCGAGCTCGAGGGGCGCCAGGAGGCCTTGCTGCGCGAGAACCTGGAGCTCAAGGAGCTGGTGCTGCTGCTGGACGAGGAGCGCGCGGCGCTGGCGGGCGGCGCGGGCGGCGCGGGCGCAGGCGGCAGCGGCAGCGGCGGCGCGGGCTCCCGCAGCTCTATCGACAGCCAGGCCAGCCTGAGCGGGCCGCTGGCGGGCGGCGCGGCGGCCACCGGGGCCCGCGACGTGGGCGACGGCAGCAGCACGTCGAGCGCGGGCAGCGGCGGCAGCCCGGACCACCACCACGGCCCGCCCCCGCTGCTGCCGGCGGGGCCCCACAAAGCCCCGGACGGTAAAGCCGTGGCCACGCGCCGGTCCCTGGACGACCTGTCGGCGCCGCCGCACCACCGCAGCATCCCCAACGGCCTGCACGGTAAGGACGGGGCAGCGGGGGTCCCAGCTCCTCCCGCCACTCCTCTCCTCCGCCTCGGCATCCGGACCCTGGGCCGGGAGATCTCGCGCCCACCCGCAATAGGGCTTCGGGGGTGTTTTTCTGGTCCGGCGATGGAAGCCTGTCCCTGCCCATCTCCTCATCCGCTGCCGCAGGGACTGCCAGGCCCCAGAAAGTTTCTGTCGCGTAGGGTTATCAGCAGGAGTGTCCTGCAGTGCCGCAAGGTGGGCGGGGGTGGGCCCGGAGCCTCCACTCTGCCTGGCAACCCTTGTCCGCCAGCAGGAAGCTCATGATAAAAATGAGTGGTCTCTTTAGCGCAAGGGAATTTTCCCCCTCATTGGGCGCAACAGGCTGCCCCAGACCAGAGCTGCATCCCCGTGTGAGCCGGGGCTGGAATGCTGCCTGGGTCTCCCGCTGCCGCTGGTGCGCTGGGCAGAAGCGCTGGGGCAGCCAGTGAGACCCGGCGGCAGCAGGGCGCGAGGACCAGGCGGAGAGCCTTCCGGCTTTGCTCTCAGCAATGGGTGTTTCAGGGAGCACCCTTCTCAACCCAGGTTCTGACACTTTCTGGAGGGATAACCTGTGTCTGGCTCCGTGTTCCTCTTTGTGCCTCAGTTTGCTTATCTGTAGAGTGGAGCTGAGGGTCCCGGCATTGGGGGTTTGAGGTGGCGGGGAAACTTCTTGGATTTCTACACGTTGGTCCCCGTTCAGGAAGTGCCGCAGTGGTGGGAGGCCAGGTGTGGGTGGCAGGACCTTTGAACTCAGGAAAGCTCAGCACCTGTGTTCCCCTTGGGGTGACCATCCGACCCAGTGCAGGGAGCTCCCAGCTTGGTCTGCAGAGCAGTGGCACGGCCTCCCTGTTTTTCCACATTTTTGGTGGCTTGGCTCCCAGTTCTGGTGGCAATTGCTAGCACCTGAACAATTTGCCTGAAGGTGGAGATTAAACTGCCCTTTCTGGTTCTTTCAAAGGCTTCCCTCCTTCAGAGAAAATGTATGAAGCCTTAAATGACTGTTCTTCCCCAGGGTGACAGCCTGAGCAGGGGAGGGGCGCTCTCTGGCTTTGGTTTGATGGCCAAGTGGCCTTCTGCAGGCACCTGGGGGTGGGGGCTGGGGTGCCAACGGAACCCAGGAGGTGGGGTGCAAGTTAGTGTAGCACAGGTTTCCCTTATTTACCTCCCCAGCCTGTGAATTCAGGGCAGGACTGGGTTGAGAGGGATATTTTGTTACTGATTAGCAATCTACGTCTACAACTCGGGTTACTTTTGGTAACTCGGTACCCAACCCCACCTCCCACCACAGGCTCCTTAGGGCCCATGGCAGTAGCTCAGAGAAAGGTGGTTTAATTTGTTGGGGTTTCAGGGTTCGGGGAGTGAGAAGAGCCCTGGTCCTAGTCTTTCTGGCCTGGTCTTCCGGGTGGAGAAGGGGGTCTTGGGAGGGTCCGATTTCAGGGCGTCCGTTTCCCCAGGTGCAGCCGGAAGGAGGGACGCTGCAGTCCCGCGGCTGGGCAGCGAGGTGGTGCTTCCTCTCAGCTGCATCACTGAGGACACTTGGCGCGCGCCTCCATCTGCAGGGCGCTGGAGTGTCTCAGCATATTTGCGGGCAAGTCCTGTTGTAGTGGCCAGCGATGCAGCAGTGGAGGACTGGGCTAGACCTGAGGATGTCCACCCCACTGGGTTTGCCCTTCCCCTCAGGTCCCCTGACACTTGGACTGCCACAGGCTTTGGGGTGGTAAGGCTGTGGCAGTCCTGTTCAGCAGCACCATCATGAATTTCAGTTGTTTAGTTTTGTCCCCTAATGTCATTCATGGCCCGAGACAGGGAAAGGTCCTTTTCTTACACGTGCCTTTTCTGTCCTCCGATCTGTAGTTTTAAAATGAGGGAAGAGCAAGGCTGGAGGTGGGGACCCATGGGCCTCAGCCTGGGTGGTGGGGAATGTGGATTCAGACACAGGGCTTGTGCATTGCAGACCTGGTCTCAGCTCATTCTTGGAGGGTCCCTGGGAGACGTAATATTATCCCCATTTTACAGACAGGCAAGTGGAGGCACAGAGGTCCGAGCGCTGCTAGGGAAGGCAACTGAGATTGGAAATCCTCAGTTCCAGTCGCCGGAGTGGGGCCCCCGGGTCCTCTTCTGCTTGGGTGGTGGACTGACTTGCCTCTCTGGTCTGTTGTCACCTTGGCTGATACTGTTTAATCAGCAGACGCTGGTGATTTCCTATTCTTGGTTCCTGATCCAGGCTTGCTCTCTTTCTCCCATCCTGGGAAGTGTCACTTCCTTATCGGTGACCACTGAGCAGATGGTTGATAACCCCATTCCCCAGAGGGGTCAGGCTGTCTTGGGTTTGAATCCAATCCCTGCCCCTCCCCTTCTTTTTGCAAGTTACTTGACTAGCCTCTCTGCTCTTCTTTGTGCAGGGTCTGCACACAGTAGGTCTCAGCAGTTGTCAGAATCCGTGTCATGAATATTTCTTCCAAGGCTTCTCGTCAGAAATCAATAGGGACTCTGGGGGCTTATCAAGTCGACTCCAATGGTCTTTGCCAGCGTTTGCCATGTAGACAAACAGTTTCATCTGCATGTGTCTGAGCCCGTGTCTGAGCCCATGTTGGCTGCACCTGCCAGGGAGCCTAGGGAATGGTGACCCTGTGGCCCCCTGTTGGTAGGTGCGGGGTACCTGCTGCCGGCTGGGTGCTCTGGAAGGCCCAGGAGGCTGTGGTGGGAGGCGGGCCCACCTGTATCAGTGCAGGCCTCTGAGTGTGAGTGCGGATAGCCCCCCCCCCCCGAACACCCAATTTTGACTGAGACACAATTAAAATCTGGACTAGGGTGGGTGCCCTTTCTTTGATCCAGTGGGGCAGACTGAGGCAGGTGAACCCCGTGCACCAGAAAGCCAGGTTTGCCCCCTTGAATTGATGTGGTTTTCAAACAAAAGCATTTCCAGCAATTCTCCGTTGCCCTTCCCCCATCCTTCACATGCCCCACCCCCCTTATCCCCTTGCAAGCTGGCCCTGTTCCCTTCCCTCCCACCACCAGGGCACTCCCCTTGAGCTAACTTAGGGACACCAGGACCTCCAGCACGCCTTTGTATGGGCCTGTTTACTTTAAAAGTTTGGATTAACAAATTGAGCTTCTCAAAATAAGATGGGTTTGTTCTCCGGTTTGTGTTTTTTGTTGGTTTAGAGGGAGAGGGTGGTGGGGTGACCTGGGCCTTGAAAAAGATGGATCTCATGGGCCCTGAGTAGGTTTTTCACTGTGGGCCACCCAGCTCAGGAGCTCCTGGGCAGCACCAGCTAATAAGGAGGCCTTTCCTACACGGAGCCTGGTCAGGAGCAAAGGTCAGGGAAGGCAACGGGGTGGGTTAGATAAGCCTTTTCCCTCTCTCCCTACCTGATCCTGACCGTCCACCAGCAGCCTTGCAGGGCTGGCTTTGCACAGGACTCAGAGGCAGGTACCCAGTGTGTGGCCAACACTTCACACTTCACGGCAGAGTTTCCCAGCCCAGCTCCCGTCTGTTCAGAGCATCCTTTGTTGTAAGTGGGCAAAGGGAGGCTTGCAGAGGTGAGTGGTGACTTCCTCTGGGTTCTGTTGGTCTGGCACTGGCCGGGTCTGCGATCAGCCTTGGGTGTCCTGGGTCAGAGCCAGCCACCTACCTGGTGCCTGCTGCCCCTCTGGGCTGGGACAGTCTGGCTGGGGTGGGATTGGAGGGACCCCCATTGGAGGCCTGCCAGCAATGGAAGGCCTCCCCAGAGCTTGATCCTTCGCAAGGCCCAGGACCAGTAGGGGGACACAGAGCTGGTGGGGAGGGAGCCCCAGGGGCAGGATGTGTGTGGCAAAGGTGCGGTGCCTCCTTTCTAGCAGTGGGACCCTGATCTCATTCTGGTCCCGTTTCCTTGCTTGACTCTGCACAGGTAAGACAGGGATGGCAGGCGCAGCACAGGCTTCCAGGCCTGGGAGCCTTTCCCACGTGAGCGTTTATTCTCTCACTTGGCTCCACCCGGCTGGCTTCCTTCTGCCGGGGGCCCCGCCGGACCCGTCACCTGTGGCCTGGCTTCTGAGCTCCCAGGACACAAACATGGTTTAGTATCGACCCCGGAGTGGGATGGCTGGCAAGGAAACCCCCTGTGGCTCAGTTTGTGCTGACTCCAGGGACTTTCCGCATCACACTTGTCATCAGCCCAGAGCATTGAAAGCCTGGGACCCTAGGCCACCCCTGAAACCTCTCTGCTTTCTCATCGGCAAAGTGGGGAGCTAGTAAGCAGACTTGGGGTGAGGGGAGACAGCAGAGAGTGTGTGCAAACCCCTAGTGTAGATGTCCCCAACGCGCCAATCCCCTCCTCTAGGCCCGAGCACTGCATGCTGGGCGTGCCAGGGGTGCTGCCGGCTGGGTCTGGCTCCAGGTCCGAGAGACCTGCTGCGTAAACAGGGCAGCTCCCGGGTGCCTAACCCTCGGCCTCATCTGTGTCCTGCCGATGGATAATGATAGCCTGCCCCTGGAGCTGGGTCTCAGAGGGCAGGTTCAGTGACCCTTGCAGACTTGCCTTCTGGGGTGAGTGTGGGACGCTTGTGCCCACCGTGTGTCAGAGCCCAGTGAGTTCTTGGTCGGTTGAGGGGCAGAGCGAGGGCATTCCAGCAGACGGGCTGAGTGGGGTGTGCCCGTGGGGCCGGGCCGGGCGTGGGAGGTGCTCTCGCAGCTTGCGTGGGGCGCTGGGAGCCTTGGCACGTGAGCAGAAAGGACTGGAAGGCTGGGCCAGCGTGGGGCCTGGGAGCTGCCGGCCAGGCTGTGGGGGCCCTGGGGTGCTAGCACTGTGTGCCTCTGTAGGTGAGGAGCTGCCCGTCAGGGGCGGTGGGCACTTGGGAGGGGGCGTTGCCGAATGCAGTGTGATGCGAGGAGAGACGAGTTGTGCACGCAGACTACTGACTGGGCAGGATGGGGAGGCAGGCGGGCAGGCGGTGCTGTTGGGAGAGTTTCCCTTCAAGCAGGAGGGACGAGCGCAGGCCCCTAATTGAGCGGTTACTCCGTCCGACTTCTGGGTGCCCCACAGTCGGGGATTTGCGGAGCCGGGCTAGGGGGTGGTAGCACAGGAGCACGACTCTGGTCCTGGGGTCGGCTGGGGGGGGACCCCAGGGGAGGGAGTTTGGGGCCTCTTTGGTGGCCAAAGCAGTGACAGTGGCCACAAGAGAGAACCCTCTTCAGGCTCCCCGACCTGGCAGGTCGGCTCCGGAGCCCTGCGCCAGCCCCTGTCGGCCTCCGCGTGACTTCTGCCTCCGAGGTCAGGCGGCCCTGAGCAGCTGGGCTCTGGATGGACAGCCCTGTGGGTGACACACTTTCTACAGCCTCCCTCTGTGTGGTCACAGAACAGTCGTCACTACAGCCAGTTTGCCCAATCCTGCCCCTTGCGTGCCCAGGACCACCTGAGACTCGGAGCTGGGACGTGGGTCGTTCTCACCTCCCTGGAGCAGGACAAGGGGGCTCCAGCCCAAAGCCTGGTGGCAGAGGAACATGTCTGCCGGGGGACGCGATGGTCCCTTGATTGTACCAGTCGGGAATGTTCCCCCTCCTAGCAAGCACCCAGAGCCAGTCACCATCACCCATTGCCACTGTCCCTCGCCTCCGCAGGCTGGTGGGGCAGGCGGGCAGAGGGTTGGGGCAGTTCTGGGGCTGGGTTCCTGGGGGGGGTGCTGCTCTTAAACAAGTCCTGCCAGCCTTCAGTTCTGGGGTGGGGGGCAGGGCAGGAAGATGGTCTCACTGGCTTTCCTGGAAGCTTCCCCTGCTCAGTACGTAGCGAGGTTTAAAAGGAGGTGTGGTGCATGGCTCCAGCTCACAGAAGTGGAGGCCACAGCGGGGGAGGGGGGTTCCCTTTCCTCCTTCCTGCTTCCTTGTTGGCCAGAGGCCTTCGCTGTGTGTCATTTGTTGTTTCCTGAATTCGAAGGCGGCTTTTTCCTTCTCTGTTGCAAGGTGGGTGCGTCTGGGTGTGTGCGTGTTTCCTGCAGGGTTCCCTCACCTGCCCTGGAAGAGCCGTGGCCAAGGGCACAGGCACCCGTGACCAATGGGCCTCAGAGCGGAGGAGGTGCTTTGGGGGAGCCAGAGACCATGAGGAGCTGCACGGAGTCCCTTAGGTCCTCAGAGGGGACTTGGGAGGGAGGGACGCACCCCAGGCCTGGCCACATGGTGCTGGAGCTGCCGCCCGGGTCCTCCGTCTGACATCTCTGTCTATCTCAGGGGACCCTGCAGCTCGCGCTGCCTGGGTGGCATTCCTGCTCTCCTCTTTGGGTGACGTTTGCTACGCCCCTTTCGCTTTCAGAAGCACCCTGGTTTTTCCACCTCTTCAGGCTGGTGGAGGGGTGGCTGAGATCGGAACCTGACGCGGGTCTCAAGGTGAAGCGGGTTAGTATGAGCAGCAGGTATGGGGCAGAGTCTGGGCTTGGCAGAAGGACAGCTGGAGCCCGGCACACAGCGGGCTTTTCGTGGGGCGGCGGGTGATCGGGAAGTGGGGTTGGGGAGTGGGCAGGGCCAGGCGGGTGATGTCTGTGGAGCCCCTCCCACCGCACCTGTGCCTCCCCAAAGTCCCTGGGTGGGGCCCTTCCAGCTGTGGGCACTTCTGGCTTCTTTCTTCTTAGTATAAAACAAATTTTTAAATTAATATTTTAACCTTTATTTTTCAATTATGGCTGGTATGCTACAGTATATTAGTTTCAGGTGTACAACGTAGTAGTTAGATGTTTACCTCCCTTACGAAGTGATGCTCCCGGTGATTAGTCAAGTACCCGTCTGGCACCGCATGCATTTATTACTTTATTGGCTCCATTCCCTGTGCTGTACTTTACTTCCCCTGTACTGTTTTTATAGCTGGCAATTTGTACTTCTTAGTCCTTTCACCTTTTTTTTTCTCATCAGCTAAGGTGTGTTTTGGTGGGCTTTTCCAAGGGATTCCAGAGTTTTCCATTAGGACTGTACCAGAAATGGGGTCTTCTCTACCGCCCACCCCCGCCATTCTCCTGCTCCCCTGCTTCATACGTATGGATGATCTGCTGGGCCTGAGGTTGGCCCCATCAGCTGCCATGTTCCCTACCTACCTCTGGGGTTTTGTGGGCATAGTTGGGTCACCCAGCGCTGGTCTGTGGATCAGTCAACACAGCCAGAACCAGCAGCTTCTGTCCACGTGTGACCCGACCTTTTATAAGGTCCCTGTCTCTCTCTCTGTCCTCATTTTCCCATCTGTAAAATGGGAGGCTTCTATGGGCTATGCAGAGGGGTCCCAGAGACCCTAGTATTCTCTGGCCCCTTGACTCAGAGTTCCTGCCATGGATAGAACCACAGGAAAAGGAAAGGCCGCCTCCCTTGCCCATCCTGCCTCTTGTTGGTCACATTTGGGGTTAGGTGTCTTGCAGGGTATTGGTCCTCGGGTTAGGACAGGCCTCAGGATTGAGCACCTGGGAGGTGGTAGGAGAGGGGGGTGGCTGCTGGTGACACACGGGCATGGCTCTGCCCCTACCTGGCCAGCCTGTTCTTGTGCAGGGCTGCACTGAGAGCCCCGGTGGAATTACCTGCCTCTGCCTTGTGATCGCCTTGTGCAGGAGCAGGTGACAGGTGTGGCGTGAGAGAACAGTGCTGAGCTCTGCTTCCCAGGGGTAGAGTTTGCCTGGGACAGGCCACCTGTCCTGAACCTGAGTTTCCTCTTCTGACGGTCCTGTCTCTGCCCTGTCCCAAACCTTCTTCAGGGCAGCGTTGGTCTCCCCGGCATGGAGCAGGTGCTCTGTAAAGGTTGGGGTGGCGAATGGGTGGCTGGGAGGCCCTGGACAGTGTCGTCTCCCTGTGGTCAAACCGCACTGGTCACCTGCCTTTTCTCCTGTGCTCCGTTTGGGACCACATGGCCTTCAGCCACTAACACGAAAACCAGTCCTAATCCTGAGGGTGGTGACTGCCCCCCCCCCAAATTACCAGTGGTCCCTGACCTCAGCTGCATTATAGATGCCCCTCAGGAACCCTAAAAAATGCCGGTGCCTACATAGGCCCCCAGAGCTGGTCCCCGTGGTGTCAGCAGACGAACTGCAGGGTGGCCAGAGTGGTTGTGGGGATGGAACCTCCAGGAAAATTCCTCAGGGTCAGCCGGGGGCAGAGACCCCACCGCCCCCTGGGGCACACAGGGCTGGCCAGCCCCAGCCAGGAGACGGGTGTCAGTAGACATTAGCCTTGTGGGAGCGGCGGGCCGTTCACGCTGTCCTCTCGCTGACCTCTCGGTGGACGCCAGGGAGACGGCTTCAGTGCGCCTGGTGGGAAGGTGGGTTTAAACTTGGCCTTGAACGTCCCGAGCCAGTACCCCAGCCCGAACAGCCTGCTGGCTCCCCCGCCAGGTGTGCGGGAGCTGCGGCCACGCAGTCGCTTTCCCAGCTGCACTGCGCGGTGCTGGGCCGCCCGGACAGGTGGGGTCTTCGCAGGCTGCGTTCAGGGGACAGTGGCAGGCAGGGCCGGTGGCTCCGCGATGGCAGCCATGGAGAAGAGGCGACCCACTTCCAAAAATAGCCCATCGGCTGTCAGGGGAAGCATCTCTTTGTCTCGCGCAGCCCGCCTCCGGCTGCGAGCAAGGAGACCTGAGCTTGTCTTGGAATCAGAGGCGCCGGAGCACCTGTCCCCACCCCCACAAGGGCCCGATTGTGCGCCGGCCCTGAATGAGCCCGTGTCACGGAGCGCAGCGGCGTCTGTCCCTAATGAGCCTGCTCCGGGAGTGGCCCTTTGTGGCGGGTTCCGGCCACTCTGCCCACGCGGGGCTCTCGGAAGGCTCGAGTTCCCAGTTGCGTCCCATCTCCCGTAGCCGGTAGGACAATGGGACGCTCCCGCCCTGCCCTTTCTCCTTTTTGTGTGTTTTCTGAAACGTGCGCACACCACTTTCTGGGGGACGGAAATTAAACAGTGGGTCTCTCCCTCTCAGGGCCTTCTGTCCTGGCTGGGCCGGTGGGCGCTCCCTCCTCCCCGCCCCTTTCCCGGCCCCTCCTGTGGGACCTCCGCACCATTGTCTCCGAACTGCTCCTTCTTCCCCTGCAAACAGGCTCCTGTTTCCTAGTGCAAAGCAGTCAACACAATCCTCTCCCTTCTGTCACCCTGCCCCTGGGTTCCTCCCTTCACCACCCACTTTCTCGGATCCCTGGAGGGGCTGCCGGCCTCCCTCCTGCCCACCGCTTGGGCCCTGCAGCCCGGCTCCGGAAAGGCAGCTCTAGCTTGGTCCGGCGGCCCACTGGCCTTCCCTCGGTGCTGGCTGACACCCGCTCCAGGACTTCCCTGAGGGCAGCCCCAGCTGCCGGCCCATCCCCCGCCTTTGGTGGGCTGTCACCCATGCGCAGCGCCCAGCCTGTCTCTACCCCTCGCTCCTGACCTGGGGGCCCAGCCACCCAGTGCCTGCTGGTCACCGTCCTGCTGACTGTGCCTCTGGGGCGGGGGCCCTGCCCCTCCCTTGCAGACTGTACCCCACTTCTCTGGAAGCACCCTGTTCAGGGCTCTGGGCTGTGGCCCTGAGTTGTCCACTGGCTGATAGTGGCTGCTTCAGCCCCATTTCGTTATGGTTGAGTAACACGGAAAGTTTCACTTTCTGAGTTGTGAAGAGCTTATCACTTTGTTGACAATCAAGGAAAGGAACATTGTCATCATTCCAGAGACCTGTCAGGTAGCACTATCTGGACAACCACTGCTAGGCTGTGGGCGGCCGGTGAGGCCAGGGGGGGCAGGGACAGGTGTGGGGGACTCTCTCTTGTCAGCTGACAGAGGCTCTGCACCTTCCCCCAGGGCCTCTGCCGGGCCTGCTTGCCCCAGGCCTTAGGGCTTCTGCTGGCAGGCCGACTGGCAGGGTGACCCTCCGCTTTCTGCCTCCCCACCTACTGAAGTCCCACCCTTCCTTTGAGGCTTAGCTCAGCCCTTGAGGGGGACAGGCATGGGATATGTGACCAGGCACCCTGCCTCCTCAGCCTGTAGCCAGGGACTTGGTGGTGACCCTGCAGTAACGGATGGCATGGTGGCACTTCTGCTGTTGGCCTTGCGCAGGTTCCAGCCAGAAGAGGCCACGTGGCTCCAGGGGGCCCCGAAGGTCTCCTCCCTCAGGCCCCTACCCTTGTTCCCAGCCACCAGCTCCTTGTCCTCAAAATGGGGACGAGAGGTCTGCAGGATCAGCCAGCAAGGAAAATGGGTTTTAAAACAATGGGGGGCGGGAATGGACACAGGTCACCCAGCTCCCCATCCCTGTCCGTCCCCTTCATCCTCTTAAGGAGGCCACAGACCTGCTGTAGACAGCTCTGGGCACTGCACCCATGCTCTTGGTTCTCCCAGGTGGTGGCTGTGGCCGGTGGGCGGGTGGGCAGGTGGGTGGCAGGCAGTCTCATTGTCGCTCATCTTGGGGTTAAAGGAGCTGCCTGGGCCCAGCTGCAGGACGTGTCTTCAGCCCGGGAGGCCATTATGCGCCACACTTGGGGCACTGGGCCTGGCGGTCCTGTCATTCTGCCTGTGCATGTGTGGGTGGGGGGCGGTGATGGGGTCAGGGTGACATTGGCGAGATCACAGTATGATGGCCCCATCCCTGGGGGAGGCACTGGCTGGGAGGGTCAGAGGAAAGCCCCTCCAAGTTGTTCTACTCTGGAACGCAGGGACAGTCTGACCTGCTGGGAGCAGGTGGGTGGGGGGGTCCCTGCTCCCAGCGCCCTGGAGGTCCCAGCACCACCTGCAGTCCTTGGGCCCTGGGCTCCTCCCGCCACCACCGGGGCCATTTCCTGGCCCAGGCATGGGCTGGTTTTCTGGGAGTCTGCCTCCACCGCCTCCCACCCCTGCAGCCTTTGTGCTCCACCAGAGTCCCGACTGCTGACAGACAGGCAGACAGCAGCTCCCGCTGTGTTGGGAGGTCCTGGGGGTGCTCCCTGCCCGCCTGCCGAGGTCCCTACCCCGTCCTGCTCTCCCCCTGCCTCCTCAGTCCCGTTTCAGCGACTTAAAACCATGCCCCTGTGAGTGTGTCCTGGTAACGGGCAATGTGAGCCTCTCCCCAGTGTGCGCGGCTGAAATGCTGTGGGATGAAAAGACCCCTTGTTTTTGGTGCAACCTAAACTCTCTGAGCAGGAGGGGCAGAGCGGGAGCTGTGGCACTGGGACCTCTGGGCTGGGGGCTTTAGAAGGGGTGTGACAGGAGGGAGAGGTGTGGGCCAGCTCAGGACTGGCTCACGGCCAGCTGTGCCCTCCTCGGGGCTCTGGACCCTGACAGGACTATGTGCACCCATTTTCCCCAGGCCACCATCCATTGCTTTCATCTGAGGCTGCGAGTGGTCCAGGGCCCAGGAAAGGCCAGAAACCACAGGAAGAGGGTTAGTGAGGCTCCTTTCCAAAGCCTTCAAAAAATAAAAACAAATGAACAAAATGTGTGCTCAGTAAGAAACTCCACGCAGGACGCAGTGGTGTGGCGTGAACTTCAGGGCTCCCTCTGTCTGCTGATGGGCGCCCTGGACACCTGACAGGCTCCGCTAGTGCCTGTCCTTGGCAGGGTGGCCGCAGACCCTGGCCTACCTGCCCTGCCCTCCGTCCTCAGTCAGCCCACCCCTTGCGCCTCTTCCCTGAAGCTATCTATGGGAGGGTTTGGGGTCGGGTCGATGCTTTCGTGCAGATCTTTGCCTCCTGGACTTTTTCCTCCATCATTTCCTTTCCGTCTCAGTTGCTCCCTGTTTCCCCTTGGCCTCCGGGGATCCACTGGGAGAGGAAACAGGTGGGCCAGGCCCGTGAGGGCTACACCTGGGCTCCTCCCATCCAGCTGGACCAGGGCCCTGGGGCTTTTGGACATTTCTGCTGCTCTGTGGCCCTCAGGACCCACAGTGGCCCAGTTTCCAGCCACAGGCCCTCACCTTGCAGGTGCCTCCCCAGGTGTTTGCCCAGGTGGGGAAGTGATCTGACCCAGAATCAGAAAGCAGCAGCCAGGAGGGATCATTTGCCTCCCCAACCCACCCACCCCACCCAGCCCCCAGGGCTTTGCTTTCCCGGCCTGGCCATCAGCCTCCAGAGCCAAGTCCCCGCAGCTGCGGCCACCGCCACTGCCTGCAGCAGAGTAAAAGCAGGAGGGGCTCCTCATTTTCTCTGAATTGCACCCTTCTGGTGACTTTTGAATAGGTCTGTGGGCTCCCTTCTCTCTGGCTACTAGCCTTGGTGCCTAACGAAGCCAGTTGGCTGTCTGGGCACTGGACTGATGGGCAGCCCCCAGCCAAGGACATTTGACTCAAAGGTGCTAACTTACTGGCCTGCTAGCTGGTGTTTCTAGCACCCTGGATGCCAGCGGGGAGGGAGAGTCCTGTATCAGCAGAGAGGCCCGTGACCTCCACTTGCCCCTTCCGTGGCTTGCTGACTGAAATGAGGTGCAGAGAAGACCCCTTGATGGGCTGGGGAGGCTGGATGCCTGCTGTGTGAACCCCGCTGGGGGTGGGGAGCTGTTGGCCCCTCCTCTGGGCTCTGGGAGGGGTGCAGGGGAAGTATCTATTTCCAACCAAACGTCCTACCCACCTGAGGGGGGGGGGGACCCCCTCCAGCTGTCATCTCCCCTGGTCCGTCAGGCTGCAGACTCCAAGCCCCCAGCCTCTCATGATTTATCATTCGCTCCTAATCCATTGCCCGTTGTAGAAAAGGCTTGGAACACACCGGAAGGCTCAGAGTCAGAATATAAAACCACCCTCTGGAGAGAACTCATGCTAACATTTTGTTCTGTTCCTAGAAGAGCTGTTGAAAGGAAGGTCCGTACACGTCTTCTGTTCAGTTTTTATTTTGGACCAATTATAGCTTCACAAGAAATTGTAGAAGCAGTTTGAAGGACTCCCCACGTGTCCCCTTCCCTGGTGGCACCTTACAGAGGGAGGGTGCGTTATCCTGATCAAAACCGGGCCGGCAATATGGGTCAGCACCGGGGCTAACTCAGATGGCTCTGGTCCCTCCGGCCTTCACTTCTGCGTGTGTAGAGATGCGTGAGGGCTTATGATGCGAATAGACTTGTTACGCGCACTTTGGAGTTCAGTTTTGCTACGTAGAGCCAGTTTTAGATTTACAGAACCGCTGAGGGGATGGCGCGGTCAGTTCCGCGTGCCCTGTCCCCCTGGTCTCCCCCTGACCCGCCCCTGCGTGCTACTGCAGTGTGGCAGTGAACAGCACCAGTACTGTAGCGTGGATGCAAACACGTTAGCGTGGATAGGCCGCAGTCCGGCTCATTCAGATTCCCTTCGCTTTTACCCAGTGTCAGCATCCTGCCCCGGACACACTTTGAAAAACCGATGTGGTCACCTAACGCGGTCCTCTGGGTTGTGATCCCACCTCGTTTCCTGTAAGATGTTGAGAATCCTTTTTTTTAAATTTTATGTTATTATTTCTAGAGAGAGGGGGAGGGAGGGAGGCAGAGAGGGAGAGAAACATCAATGTATGGTTGCCTTTCACCTGCCTCCAGCTACGGACCTGGCTGGGAATCGATCCAGCGACCTTTGTGTTTGCAGGCTGGCACCTAGCCACTGAGCCACCAGCCAGGGCTTAGATGTTGAGAATCTTATCACATCATTGACTCTCACTTTGAGTGGTCCTATGTGCTGTACCCCAACCCTGACCTTCAGAAGGGATGCTGTATCCCCTCTGGGCTCTCCAAGGGGCAGGCCTGGTAGCACCTCCCATTTTCCATGGGGGGAGGGGATACCTCCGGAGGCCCACAGCCTCTCCCTATACCCCCACGTTCCCCACCTCCCGGCAGCAAGGGTCCTGAACTCACCCTCCCAGGGCATCACCTGGGATGGGTGACCATGAGGTCTGTGTCTTTGAGAATGGACAAGGTCACACGGGCCAGTGGGGTGGACAAAGACCTTGTCACCTGGCTCTGCCACCATGATCATGGGTGAGTCCTGCCACCTCTGTGAGCCTCAGTTCCCTTTTGGGGAAACAGGACACACTCAGCTGCCCTGCACACTTGTTGGGAGAAGCAGATGAGGGCTTGCCGAGTGCAGTAACTGGACCTCCTCAGAAATTTCAGTTGTTAGATGCCACAGCCTCTCTGACCAGCTCCTCGAGAGACCACGCAGCCCCATACTTCCGTGTAGAGTAAATAGCTTCACTCAGGGCCCTTTCCAAAGGTCGTGGGCCCCGCCCCTCGTGGCCCAGCGGCAGGTCCCTCAGACAGGATGTTTGCATGGCCGCCCATTGAGAAATTCCCCTGCAAACCCTCCCCTGGCCCTGGCAGGGCCGTAGAGTCCAGACAATGGGCCCCCTGGAACAAAAGGCGCAATTGTTGGGGCAGCTGGGCAGGGTGCCCCGGGCAGGGTGCCCCGGCCAGGGCAGGTCTTTGGAGGGGGTGGCCATGAGCTTCTGTGAGGAGGGAATGAGGCCTGCCCCACACCCGGGTGCCATGCTGTCTTTCCTGGAAGTCCCCCCTGGAGAGGAGGCCCGGAGAGTGACGCCAGGGACAGCATCCTGTGCAGGTGGGGTCCAGACCAGCTGGGCATGGTGCCCCCGGTGGCCTACCCACTGGCCTCTGTCCCCCTGCCTTGCCCAGGCTCTGGCTGCAGAGCAGGGGGCGATGGTGAACCTGGGCCAGGGTGAGCGTGGGCTCTCCTGCCACTCCTGGTGTCCGCCCCAGTGCGGTGGTGGGGTTCCACCCTCCCTGGTCCACCCTCTGCTTCAGTATTCCCAGAGCTGGCCCCCCAGGCGGCCTCCCTGCCTCCAGGTTACCACCTCTAGCCCTCACTCATCCTATGGAATGTTCTGAATACGTAGCCCCTACCCCTCGCTCTGCACCAGCCCTGCAGGGCCCTGAGCCTCAGCGTCAAGGTCAGGCTCCTGGGAACGAAGGTGAAAATGCTGGATTCCTTCTCCGCACCCCTCTCCCATCTCTTCCGGAAGCTTCCGGGACCCCAGGCTGGTGGCAGGTGCTGGATACCACCTGGGCATTTCCCTGCTTTGCCCTGAGGTCTTCTCATCCACCTGTCCCCTCCCCTTCTCCGTCCCACCGTCATTTAGAAAATCCTGCTGCCTCCTCTCCCCACTGTCCTCGGTGGTCTGACCGCCAGCGTCCCAAGTCCCTGTTGCCTCCACCTTTGGAGCTGAGAGTGGGTCTCTGGGAGGCGCGTCTCATTCCGTCTGTCTGGTGGTTCCAACGGCAGCCTTTGCGGTGGATTCCCGGGATGCCGCCCTCTCTGCTGCCCTCACAGCACTCGGGGAGCCCTGTGAGTGACTGGGGGTGCTGGGGATGCCCTTGGACTCTGTGGCCTCACCCCAGGGCCACACTCGAGCTGTCTGGCCCTCCTGTGGGGGTCAGCGGCCCAGGCCGCCTGGATGACTGAGTTCCTGGAAGGTGTCTGCTCTCGGCCGTGGCCCCAGGAATGCGAGGCTGAGAGGAAGGGCCGACCCCGCCCGGTGACTCACCCGTGCTGCGTGTGGCTCACCGCAGTGAATGCTGTGGGGCTTACTCCGGGCCTTCCCCGACAGGCTGAGACACCTGGCGCTGTGGGCCTGAGCTAGATGGGGGTGCGGAGGGGTACGGCCTTAGGCCACCTCAGGCAGATGGCCTGACAGCCTTCGGGGCGTCAGTGTCCTAGTAAGACGGAGGTGGGGAGTATCAAGAGAGGTGACAGATAGGAGTTGGGGTGTGCCCCGCCCCAGCCACCCTGCCCTTACAGCTGCTCAGTGGGGTTGGGGGGGGGGCCGGGGGCCCTGATAGTCACCGGTGCCCAGCCCTGCCCGCCCTGGCCTCCTTCAGCCATCCTATGCCTGCGTTTTTCTGTTCCGGGTCACCTCATCCTGCTTCTTGTCCTGGGCTCGCTGGGGCCCCCTGGCTGCCAGCTCATCTTCATGGGTGCCCCGTGGGCCCTGCCAGGGAGCTGGCAGGAGCCAAGGGCTGGGACCTCCTGTCCTGCCACTGGGTCCTGTTCCGGACCGTGTAGCCGGCCATCGAGTCTCTGGGTAACCTTGCTGGAGAGCGAGGACGTGTGGCCTCCAGCCTTGACCCTGACCAGGCTCCCTGAGGACAGGGCCCCAGGCTCTCTCTGACCCGCCTGGGGCTCAGAGCCCCTGGTGGATGGGAGTGAGGGGGTTGACCTGGGGAGGTGCAGCTGGGGAGGGAAGGAAGATACAGGAGTATGTGCGTGTGTGTGATTCCACGTGTGTGTCTACATGAGATCGCGTGTGTGTGCGGGACCCATGGCCATCTGCACCCCTGCTCCCCTGCTCACATCTAGGCATAAAAGCACCCTCCCCACAGCTTCTATTTTTGCTTTTGACCTTTAGTTAAAATACAGCTGCTGGGCATCGGTGCAGTGGTGAGCTTATCACGTGCAATTGGGGCAGGGGACAGTTTTATTTCTTTTAACAGCAGCTCCCCCAGCCCCTCCTGAGAATAGAGCTGACTCTGAGCTCTTTCCTGGGGTGCGTGTTTCACGCTGGGCAACAGGTGGGCGTCTCCACCAAGTTGGCGTCCACACGCCCCGGCACGCTCCCCCCGTCCACCGCCCGCATGTCCTCATTGCAGGTGACAAAATGGGCATGGAGCTGCAGGGGCTGCCTGGGTCACGGGGCAGGAACCCCTCAGACCCAGGCTGCCGTGAGCCCCGAGGTGCCCTGGCAACGCTGCACCCCAGAAGATGGAGAAGGGGAAGGTCCCACTGTGGTTGGCGGTGTCCTCACCACAGCGTCCCTGGCGTCTCCATGGTGCAGCCCTGCATCCTGCCCAGCCAGCAGAAACCAGGGCATGCGGGGCCAGTGCGACTCCTGCACATCGCATCTCCTCTCCCCGCCTCAGTTTCCTCGGCTGATAAGGGGCCTTGGGGACACTCCCTTAGGTATAGGTTAGAGATGCAGCAGGTCCCCCGTGGGAGTGACTGTCATTCAGTCAGCGTGTGTACTAGCACTGCGAGCAGGAGCGATGCCGAGGTGCAGATGGGAACCGGGAGGAGACAGGCCAGGAGTATTGTTGCGGGGGGTTGGCACCGGCCCAGCTTGGTGGAGCTGCGGCTGCTGCCCCGCCTGCAGCCTGGGGGGCGTGGGTTGCACTGGAGAGCTCATCCTCGGGTGGAGGGCAGCAGGGTGAGGAGGGGCGGGAAGAGCCGCTGACTTGCTGTTACCTTGCGCGTGCACCCCTCCCCCTTTCCTGCAGTGGCTGACGACCCTGTCCCCCGACATTGTGGGGCAAGAAGATGTCTTCTGCTGTCAGGCAGCCCTCAGCAGGAGCCCCGTGGTCCCCAAGTCGGGGGGAAGAGGGCGAGGTTGAGCTCCGTGACCGCGTGACCCTCTGTGCCCAGGCAGCCCGGCTGGGTGGAGGACTTGGCTGTGGAGGTGAGGCTTCCAGGCCAGAGAGGCAGGTCCCCAGCGAAGGCCATGGGGCAGTGTGAGTTGGCAGAGGTGGGGGCACCCAGTGCTGTTGACCGGCTCCCCCCATTTGCAGCGGCCACACTGGCTGTGTCAGGCCTCTGGCCCTGGGCCTGAGACGTGGTCACTAGGGAAGGGAAGCCCGCACACTCTGGGTTTTGTTAAGGCGTCTAGAAAGCCTCACGAGTATCAGTTTGACTTGGACCTGTCAGCCCCGTGGGTGTGCCCTCAGCTCCCCTTGGGATGGAAGCAGAGGGCACCCTCCGTGTAGCTGTCCCCGGAGAGGTGCGTGGACCGGGCAGTTGGTCTGGTGGGCGGTGAACGAAGCCTTTCCCCAGGGTTTTCCAGGGCGCCGTTGTGGTTCACAGGCATCTGATTGGGCTTGGAAGGTGACTTGGACCTGGTTCTGGCCTGCAAGCCGTGAATCGCAGGCCATCCCGGAGGGCCAGCCAGGGCCAGCTCGCCCACCTTGGTCCTGGGGGCCCTGGGTTCGGGGCCTTGTTGCAGAAGCCTCCTTCGCATTGGTTTGGTTTTGTCACTGATGGTCTGTGAAAGTCCTGACCACTGAGGACAGGGTCAGGGAAGCCTGAGGAGGGGGTGATCTCTTAGCCCGCACTTCCCAGCCTGCAGCCCGCGTGTGCACTGCGCCTGCAGCCCCGATCAGGGGGTGCTAAGCAGGGGGCAGGGGGTGGGTGGATCTGCCACTCTGCCATCTCCATTTATGGGGAAGAAAGCCTGTTCTCCCAGCGTTCTGCAAGGCTTGCCCTCACGTTGGCAGCATGCATTTTTGTGGGGCTTTGAGCGCCACTGAGTGCATACTGGGTGCTGGGGCCTGCCTTGCATAGGTGGGCACTTCTGGGCCCAGACAGTGGGGGCCTTGCGGGGTGAACAGGATCTGTGCTCGGGGTCACGGAGCCTCTCCACATCTCCTGAGTTCTTTGTCACACCCCTCGCCCAGTCACAGCGGCCTCAACCTGCTGAGTGTCCTAACCCCTAGTGCCAGCCTGGAGTCGGGAACCGGGCCCCACCCCAGGGCTCCAGCAGGGAACTCGGGAGGACAGTTGGGCAGGAGGAGGAGGCCAGCGGGGACCAAGCCCCGTTCCGGGTGAGTTCCAAAAGGTCGCCCTCCGGCTGCAGTCCCGACCCTCCGGGAAACCTTTCCTCCTGTCTGTAGTTGAAGCCATTTGCTCAGTGACCTTGGCAGGCACGCACTTCTTGGGGCTCCAGGTGTAAAAATGGCACAACCTGCAGGACGGCCAGTGTGCCCGTCCCTGTGACCCCGATCGGCAGTTTTAGGAACATGCCCAGGTGACAGCGGAGCCAGCAGGCGTAGCCCTGCCCACCGGGCTGGTGTGCCCTTCAGGGCGGGCATGAGGTCTCCCACCCAGTCACATCCCATTGGCAAGCCCCCAGCCCACGCTTGGAGCCCAGGGGCCGTGCTTGGCGCCCGGCATTCCCCCCATTCCTGGCCTCGCCCCCCGAAGTCCCTCCTCATGCTGGGTGAGCCCCCCTCTCCTCTGCCCCCACTGCCTCAGCCTGGGTGCAGGGAGGGGAGTGTGCCGGGCACGTGTCGCGCCCTGGTGAGGGCACAGCCAGCGCCTCTGCCTCCCCTGACCCGGGAAGGGTTCATGCTGCGCTCTGCCTGCTTCTGGTCTGGAGTCCGCAGACTGTCCCCAGGGCCCTGCTCAGGGCGTGACTGAGCTGCCCAGCGCGGGGGGCGGGCAGGGCTGCCGCTGGAGGCGGGTGCGGCGGCTCAGGGCAAGTTGGCCGAGAGGATGTCTGGTCAAGATCTCGGGTTCTAAGTGGCAGCTTCGGACCAGAGCCGCCACCATCTGTTCTCTATGTCCTAGGATGATGGCAGGGGAAGGCCAGCCAGGCGGGAGCCGGAGACCCCTGTGGCCTGGAGGCAGTGGAGAGCCTGTAGGAACCAGGTGTTTAGCAGGTGGGAGGCCAGGGGCCAGGGGTGCGGAGGGACCTGCTCAGGTCACCCAGCAGGTGCGGTGAGCCCCACCCAGGCTCCCGTCTCCACCCCGGCCCTTCCATGGGGAAGGCCCAGAGGATGCTGAAGGTCTCGGGTGGGATTATGGTCAGGTGTGGGGACACGTTTGGGGACAGTGGCTGTAGAAACGAAGTCCCCCTGGCAGGCTACCCGGCCCACCTTCCACACGCAGTAGCACACGGTGGCAGGCGGTTGCGGAGGGGGCCTGCGTGTCACGGCAGCACCCGCCTGCTCGGGGCTGGTCAGGGCGGTGAGGTTGGAGCCAAATGCTGCTGCCACGGAACCCTGCTCAGGAGGCGTGTCCAGGTTCCCTGCTGTGACTGCCCTTTCCGGCCAGAGCTCCCCGGGGGCCTCCTCTCTGACTGCTTGCTCCTCTGTGGGGAAACTGAGGCCCAGAGTCAGGGAGGAGGGAGTGACCTACGTAAGGCTGCGGCCACAGCTGGTGCCTGCACAGTGGTGACAGCTGAGGGTCCTGCAGGTGTGCATGGGACATCCAGTGGCTTCCAGGGGTTCTCAGACCACCTCCTCTAAGGGGCTGCAACATGGGGTCTGGGCAGCACCCCTTCTTCAGTCCTCTCAGCTGCTGCAACAGGATGCCACTGGCTGGGCAGGTCAGGACCCATGGACATTTACGTATGTGTTTAGTTAAAAAGATTATGTTACTCTTAGAGGGGGAAGGGAGCGAAACATCGATGTTCAGGAGGAATGTCAATTCCTGCCTCTTGCACGCCCTGCCCCTGGGGACCTGGTCTGCGACCGGGGCATGTGCCCTCCCTGGGAATCAAACCCAGGACCTTTGGTTCCAGGCTGGCGCTGAGCCCACTGAGCCACAGTAGCCAGGCTGGAGCCGTGGACATTTATTGCTCCCAGTCCTGGAGCCCGGAAGTCCGAGGTCAGTGTGCCGGCAGGGTCGCCTTTGGGTGAGGGCCCTGTCACTGGATCCTCACCTGGCAGAAGTGGGGAGGGAGCTGTCAGGAGCCTCTTAAAAGGGGTGCCACCCCCGTGGCCTGATCACCTCCCGAAGTCCCCAGCTCCCAGCACAATCACAGTTGGGGGTTAGGATCTCAGTATATGAATTTTGGGGGAACACAAACATTCAGACCATAGCAACCCCCAGCCCCCAAACCGGGCCTGGAGGGAGTCCCAGGAGGACCCCTGCTTGGCCATTCACCAGCAGCTGGGGCCCTGACAAGTCCACTGGGGGGTCACAGAACGCACCCTGTGAACACACACCAGTGGGCTTGGGAGAATCGATGGGGAGTCTGGCCCTAGCAGCTGACTGCCAGAGACCCCAGTAGGACAGGCCTTGGGGGCCTCTGGACCTCCTGCTTCTGGCCCGCGTGGGGCAAGGAAGCCCACACTGAGCAGTGTCTAGCCACGTGGCCTGCGCCTCACCCACCCCTCAGCCCCTTCTCCGGCGGCTCCGGGCTGGGATGAAGGGACAGGAAGCTGAGTGACAAGTGACAGGAGTGACAGGGGACGTTCACATCAGTCATGCGTCAGAAGGCCGGAGGAAGGGGCAAGGGGACTTGCTGTTCTCATCAGCCCGATGGAACCGGGATGCTGAAAACAGCCACAGGAACCTGGACCGCTCGCACCTGCGGGTCCTGGACAGGCCACTCATAATCGCACGCCTGCGAGTCGGCTTCCCGTCCGCCTCGCTCCCCCAGGGGATCCCAGTATCATAAATCCACTGTGCACGGGGAAGCGGGGAGATGCCAATCCAAGGAGCTACCGAGCCCGCGAAGAGTCTGGGGCTGTGGCAGATGTCCCGGTGGTGGAGGCCCCAGCCTGCTCCCTCCTGAGCACCCCGCCCAGGGACGCCCGGCCTCTGCTGCTGGGAGGCTGTGTGTCCAGTGTCCACTGCCCGCCGGTCAGACGGGGGCTCTGGTGCCAACTCAGCGCCACACGTGTGCACCAGCACCTCACGAGGCCATCATAGCCATCGGAGTTGCTTTTGTAAAGTGGTGCATTGTTGTTGCCAAGTAGCTTCTGCTGGCAGCCCTTAGGGAGATACCCTGGGGTGGGGGCTGGGGTCCCACATGGTGGAAAGGCCCCCGGGCCCTCCCCCGTGGCTGCCTCTCTGGTTGCCCTGTGTCTGTGTCTAGAAAGCCTTTGGTCCCTGCAGCCAGGCTTCCTCTGTCCTCATCCCTCCTTCCTGAGCATCGGGTAGGTCGCTGGAGGGAGCGTGTCCCTGGCAGGGGCCGCCAGGAAAGGTGGAGAAGGCAGGGCTAGTGGACAGTGGGTGGGCTGGCCTTGCTGCTTGAAGTGCTGGAGGTGGTGGTGGGGGCAGTCGGAGGGCCCTCCCCATCTCCCGGAGCCACGCAGCCTGCTGCCCAGCCCGGGCAGGCGCATGTCCCCCTCACCTGGGCCCCCGCCTCCCCTCCCTTTGTGGCTGCCCTGCCCGTTGGTCCCCAGGGCCTGGCTCTCTCTGCTCCACCTCCAAAGCTGCCTGCCCGTGGTCTGTGCCTTCTGTGGTTGGTGGCTCAGGAGGTTGACATCTCGCTAGGGTGCCTCTGCTGGGCTGATCTCAGGGTCCTGGAAGGCATCTATTTCCCTTTCTCCAGCCTGGCCTGGTGGTTATAACCCCACACCCCCTGGCACCCCCTGCTGTCCTCGGGGAACATCTTCCTTAGGAGGCTCGGCTGGATACAGTTGTCCCAAACCCAGCCTTCCTCCGCCCCCGTCCTGCTGCTCTGGGCCCTTCCTGGGCAACTTCTGGTCCCTGTGGTAGCTTCTCATCTATCAAGCGGGATTGGTTAGGGGCCCGCATCATAGTGCCCAAGTACAGTAAGGGGCCAGGACGCATCCCCAGTCTGGTGGGAGGCAGCTGCGTTCAGGGCCCCGCGTGGGTTCTTAGCAGACCCAGTGTTGGCGGCTGTGTGGCCTTGGATTGGCCAGTTAAACTCTGTGCCTCTTTCCTGTGGGCCAAGTCGGGGAATGCTAGAACCTTCCTTACTGCAGGGTTGTGCGAGGCTGGAAGGGGTGAGGTGGTTAAGGTGCTCAGGCGAGGTGGCATGTGGCTGTCACCTGCTGTGGGGGCATTTGGGTCTCAGGAAGGCACAGTTCCAGCCCCACATCAAAATGTTCCTTTTTGGAGCCGTCCCTACCCCCACATCCTGCTCACAACCGAGTGGCCAGTTACGGCAGGCCCTTAGCCCAGGACCCTTCTAACCAGCTCCAGCACCAGCCCAGGACCTCAGTGACTGCAGGTCGTCACATCTCCACTGGCAAAGCACTGTGTGCTCCAAGGCCTCGGTGGGCACCTCGGAGGTGTGGAAGTGACCCGATGCCTCAGCTCTAATGAGGCCACCTGGAGTGGTACTTTGAGGTTGGAGGTGTCTGGGATTAGGTGTGGCCTCTAGAATGTCCTGGCTTTGTGGCCTTGGGTAGCTGGGCCTCTTGTCTTCGCCTCTGGGCAGGTGGCATTGATTTCATGGTTGCAGGCTGTCCTAGCACCAGGGGCCAGCCTGTAACTGCCAAGATCCCATGGTCAGGGCTGTCATTACAGCCTTGGGACACTTGGGACACCCGCCGCCTGGGGCAGCTGAGCAAACACCCACTGGCCCGGCCACCTCAGTGCTTCAGAAGCCAGAGCTGTGGGTCACGGGACACCAGGTTCCTGGTCTTGGCTTTACGCTCCTTGCAGTTGGCCACCCTGGGAATTAGATGAACTTGGATGAGGCAGATGGTTCCCCTGGGGCGTTTGTGAAAGGAGCATTTGCATGACTAGGTTTGGGGACAGGCTGGATCGTCAGGCTGAGAGCTGGGATCTGACCCTTCCTGCAGCCTCGCCCCTCGGCCGGCCCACCTCCGTTTGAGGCCCATGTTTCTGCTGCAGTGCCAGGCCCTGGCCTCCCCAGAAGTCTGCTGGGAGCCCCTCCCCTCCCCTCGAGTTCCAGTTCTGTCTGTGGCATGGTGACCCCCCCTCGGTTGACAGCCTGGCTGTGGACACATTGTAGCTGCCCTTTCTTGGGAGCACCACCGTGCCTCACTGGTGGCAAACCACCGGTCGTGATGTGGGAGGTGCGGCCCGGCCTGCCCTGCCCCCTGGTCCCAGGAGAGCCCAGGTGGTCTCCCTGAGGGTCCCAGCCCCGTGCCCTCCGCCACTGCTCTGTGTCCCCCTTGGCGTGGGCACCTGGTCCAGCAACCCCATCCCTTTTGAGCAGCATCTTCCCATCCTCCTCGTGGGGCTGCCTGCTGCACCCATCAGGAACATGCCACGTGTTTGCATGTGTCCAGGGGTCATGGAAGAGGCCTGGGCAGCTCGGGGACTCGGCGTGGCTGTGTGAGGATGGAGGGGCCCGGAGTCTCCAAGCCCCGTGGTGTTCAGGGCATGGCAGATAGCACAGTTCCCGGCCCCCACGGGCTGGTGGATCTCTCGGTGGCTCCGTCTCATCTTCTGCCATCTAAGCCCCTTCTTTTCAGTGGGGGGTGAGGGGTGATCAAGTGCCTGAGAGCCCCTGAGAGCTTTGCCACCTGCAGGAGGCAGGCACCTAGCCAGGGTGGCAGTGTGACGTGGTATTTGGGTTGGACTTCTGTCCAGGTGCCAGAGGCCACTGGGCACGGGGCAGGGTTTGCTTGGTGGCCTTTCTGGCAGGAGACGGGCTCCTGTGCAGATGCTGGTACAGTGAGGCTCCCCCACTGTGACAGGGTGAGGAGGCCATGGCCCAGGCAGGGGACCCTGTCACTTGGCTCGCTGTCCAGGCGGTGTGGCCAGCAGGCTGTTAGTGAGGGGGTTGGTGGTGAAGAGGCTCTGAGGGGCTCAGCCCTGGGTTCAAAGTCTGAGACCCCACTAGGTACCATCCCAGGCGATGTGAGTAGATTATACCACTGCCTTAGACCTCAGTTTCCCCCTCTGCAAAATGGGGTGATGACAGTGCCTACCTCATCCTGGGTCTGAGATAATCCATGGGATGTACTTGGCGGAATGCCTGGTACTGAGCAAGTGCCAAACTGACTTTGGCGGGTGGTGATGAGGACGCGCACACAGGGCTCGGGAAAGGCCGGTTCCTCTTCCGTGAGCAGCATTTAGCTGACTTGGCAGCATGGAGAGTATGGGACCCCTCGCGGTTTCCTTCCCTAACCTCCTGGGACTTTCTGTGAAGTGGCTGGGAGTGTCTCCAGAAGCCTAGGGTGGGGTTGGGTACCAGCACGTCCTGTACCTGTCATGAAGCCTCTCCTTTGCCCTCCCCACCCCATCCCCGCTGGCCTGCTGGATTCCTGTTTGTGTTTGTGATTCTTCCTGTGCCCTTTCTGGGGTGGGCTGCCCACGGAGCAGCCACGCAGCGGGTATTAAGCAGTAGGGCTGACTGGCTGGCGGGTGCACATGTCCTGCTGGGTTCCTGTGTCCAGGGCAGGCGGGCAGGGAGGAGGGAGCTCTTCCCGGCAGCCTGGTGTAGCCTGCCCGCCTCTCTGTCTCGGTGGCTACATAAATCTGGGGACACCCCTGCCCCAGAGGCAATGCATGGGGAGTGTTAACAGCCGGACATTTAGGCTTCTGGTGATGCCAGAGATTGCGTTTGTGCCAGGTTGGCACTTCTCAGGTTTGGGATCACCTCCTGGTGGGAGGGTCCTAGGTGGTCTGACTTTCGTGGGGAAATTGAAGGTCCCTTTCCACATTCCTCCCTGTCCGTCCGTGCAGGGCATCATGTGCCAGAGAGGGCAGGGGCCTGGTGTCCCCCCAGGGCCTGCATGTCCCTGCTTTCTGACCTGGGAGAGATGAGGGTCACCTAGAGGAAGGGACAGCAGTCAGGGCCACAGGGCGGGCAGTCCTGGCCGGCTGGCTTGGGAAGGACCGGTTGTTGCTTATGCATCTCCTCAGGGCTGCTGGAGGCCCCGGTGCCTGGCACGGCCCTTCCTGGCCGACATTCCAGGCCAGCCACCGTCCGCTCGCCGCGGTCTGGGGAATGCAGAGGGAGCCCCGCTTCCTCCCTCCCACTGCGCCCTTCTGGGGCCGCAGCCCAGCAGCTGCTCTGGGGCTGGGGTGCTCCTGTGGCCACCCCTGGACCTTCCGTGGGAACAGGGGCTTGTGCTGAAGCCATGCTCTGCAGTGTGGGCCTGTCATGTTCACACCACCACCTCCGCTTTGCAGGCACGTGGCCCACCTTGGCAGGGAGGCGTCTGGACCAGGCCGTGTGACCCGTGGTATGGCCTGGGGCTGAGCAAACGTGGTCATAGACCCAGTTTCTCTCTTGGAAAATGGAAGCACTTTAAGCTGGGAGAGATGCAAATTAAAACCACAACGCGCTATCTCCTCACACCGGTCAGAATGGGCTGTCATCAATAAATCAACAAACAAGTGCTGGCAAGGATGTGGGGAAAAGGGAACCTTTGTGCACTGCTGGTGGGAACGCAGAGTGGGAAGCCGCATGGAGATACGTCCAAAATTAAAAATAGAACTGCCTTATGATCCAGCAGTTCCACCTCTGGGTGTTTACCCAAGGAAATCCAAAACACTAATTTGAAAAGATACAAGCACCCTACGACCACTGCACGTTCTTGACAACAGCGCAAGCACCCGTCGGCCGGTGGGGGGTGAGAAAGCTCTGGTGCACACGTACCGTGAAACGTTACTCGGCCATAAAAGAAAAGAAAACCTTACCTTGTGCGACAGCGTGGATGGACCGAGAGGGTATTGTGTTCAGTGAAGTAAGTCAGAGAAATACTGTGGGATTCTGCTCGCGTGTCATTTAAAGAACAAGCAAAACAGAACCAGACTCGTAGGTACAGGGAACAAGTGGATGGTCGTCAGGCGGAAGGGGGGTTGGGGGCTGGGTGAGGAAGGTGGAGGGGTTCCAATGTGCCAACCTCCGGTTCTGAAACACAGGGATGAAAGTCCTGTGCAGGGAATGTCGTCAGTGATACTGTAACAATGGTGGGAGGTGCCGGGCGTCCTAGACTTATGGGGGGTCGTTCTGTCAGGTACGTGTTGCAGGTGCCTCATCACTACGTTTTACACGTGACCCTAATATGTATTGCGGTTCAACTGTAACTGAAAAGTAAAAAATGTGAACAAACTTGGGGAAAACGATATCAGCTGGTAGGGTTGTTGAGGTTTCTGTGAGGTACTGGGGGTCCGTGAGCTTCATGTGTGTAAATCTTTAAAAGCCACGGGGCACGTACGCGGCTCCCACCCCCGGCCTGGCGAGCTGCTGAGCACGTGTCCCTGGTGAGGCCCAGGGAAGGTGCCCCCTCTACCGCACCCCTTCTCTCTGCCCACCTGGCGCGCCCCTGTATCCTGGCTCCAGAGCTGAGGGCTGCAGGGGTCCCCACCCCCCATGCAGGGAGGCTGAGTGTCATGGTCAGCTCTCCCTTGGGGACATCGGACTTGCTCATTCTAAGCCTTGGGGACCTAGTTTGGTCCTGAAGTGCCACCATGGAGTAGGGCGACCCTGGGATCCAGTTTCTCGCCTTCCAACCCTGCAACCAGGTGTGATGCTGCTTCTCAGTCTGTGTCGCTGTGACAGGACGGGGGTGTGACAGCGTGCGGGGACCAGGGACCCTGGAACAGAGCTCCCAAGCCGCCACAGTTTGGTTTGACCCTGGAACAGAGTTCCCAAGCGGCTGCCCTGTTTAGCTTGACCCAGCTCTTTGGCAAACCGGCTGGGGGACAGTGTGGTCAGTGGCCCGTGACTAACGCCGAGCGCAGCCGTCTGGCCATGTGCTCAGAGGCCTCGGGGCAGCGGCTGTTGCCCGCACTTCTTTGGGGCTGGGTCCCGGGGGGCTGCCGCCACCGCCACGGCCTGGACTCCTGGCAGTTCCAGAGCTCGCCATTGACCAGGGGCATTGCTCCTGCCTGTTTTCTCCTGTATCTGCCCCCCACTCCCTTCAAAGCCCCCCTCAGCGCCTCAGTCCTGTCCAGAGGGCCTCAGGTTGGCTGCATGCCCATCTTTCTGTAAGGACAGTGTAGTTTGGAGGGTCACCTCGGGGGCTTTACGGGCTGGGCATTGTTCCCTGTGCGGTGAGATGGGCTGGATGAACCGGCAGCTGCCTCAGGTTCCTGATGGTCTTAACCGGACACCCGCCAGGTACCCTGCAAGGGTCACACACACACACACACACAGCAGACCAGTCCCTGGCCTCGGGGCGCAGAGTCAGGGGATGGAGGCCGGATGGGAAGAGGCTACAGGGTGAGACAAGAATCAAAAAGAGCTTGAGGTGCTGATGCAAAGGGGCCGGTGGCTGGAGAGCTTGTAGCCTCTGTGGGGGCAACCCTAGAATGCTCCTTGGAGGAGGGGGCCTCCGAAAGTGCTGACTTTCCTTTCCCGCTGGGCCCTATCCTGGGATGCATCTGTCTAGCTGCAGCGTGGGCCCTGGCAGGTGGGGTGTGGTCCCGGGGTGAGGGTGGAGGGACAGAGGAGGTGCTTCCCGGATAGAAGGAGGCAGCAGGCAGGGCGAAAAGGCCTCCAGTTGGCCAACACCTTCGTTTCCAAGAACAAAGCAGAAAACTGCCCCTGCACGCTGACAGGAGACAGATGCTCTCGTGCCTGCTAAGGGAGCAAGGGAGGGTCCAGCCCCTGGGGAGGGCAGTTCGGTAATTTTTAGGGAATTGTGAAGGCATGTCCCCCTTTGGCCCAGCAATGCCCCCTCTGGGGACTTGTCCGCTCACAGGTGCGGATGGCAGACCCTCAGGCTCCTCACTGCAGCAGGGCTTGTCAAGGCCATGTTTGGTGACAGCCCGGGGGTCCTCTGCCAAAGGCTGGTGCCCGCCACCCCCAAGCTGTCGGGGGCCACCCTTGGAGGGAGGCTGCAGCTCCAACAGCAGGTCTGGCTTGTGCCCAGGAACGGCATAGCGCACCTGCTCCTGCGTGAGTCTCCACGGGACCCCTTGCCCCTGGGGATGCGGGCTCATGGGGGCCGGGCCCCGCGAGGGCTGGTTTCCGTCTGCCTGCTGGCCAGCACTGTGCTGAGTCTCTGCCGGCATCGGGGGTGTCTCCAGCTAGGTCTCCCACCCTCGATTCCTCCCAGTGCCTCCCAGGTGCCGAGGGACCCCTGAACTACCTGCTGGTACTGCCCGCTCCCCTGGGGGACGCACCTGCTCCTGATACAGTGATGGCTGTGCCTTGAGCTGCCTGTGCCCAGGGCTGGGGACCAGCGGGCAGTGGGGGCCAGGTCCCCGGTGTCCTGCCCGCAGCCCTGCTGGGGCCTGACAGAATGAGTGATCGGCTTGAAGAGGCCACTGACCACGCCACGCCATCTGGCGGGGCCATTGTGGGCCGCACAAAGGACGCAGCGGCGGGGCAGGGGCCACCGTGCGCTGGCCTGGGCGTCAGAGCAGGGTCTGGTTTATCGCGTCTTGAGAGGAGCATGGGAGGACTCCCTCCCCCGAACCTTCGGCTGGGACGCTTTAAACAACGCTGGCTCTGAGCTGATTTATTGCTCTGCGAAGATGTGAAGGCAGGTTTGTGTACCAGGTAATTAAGTGGCATTATAGACGGCTGAGAGTAAGTGGCTGCTGTTTTAATAATGAAAATAAATGACCCCTTGACTGCTTCCCAGCGCGATACTGTTTTCCCTCAGTGTCAAGACCCCGGAGGGACACAGAACATATGTATGAGAGTGTGCGCGTCCTGCGTATGTGTGTGGGTGTGAGTGTGGCAGTGCAGGCCTATGTGTGTGTGCGTACATGTGGGCATGCACACATGAGTCTGATGGGTGTACGTGCATGTGTGTGTGAGTCAGGGTGGGCGGGGGGAGGGGGCAAGGCGGCTCCTTCCGGATCGCTGGTTCCCAGGACAGTTCTCAGGTACATACATCACCGAGGCAGGCAGAGCCCCACCCTGGAGGCCTGGCCAACCCAGGCAGGTTTTGTGGGGCAGCCCTGGTTCTAACCCCAGCTCTGGTGCGGTAGCTGCGGCTGGGCTGCTCCCCTCAAGGGCTCAGCCCCAAACGCTGAAGGGACTGTGCCCTCCCACAGCCACGTGCCGGCCCCATGATGGCAAGGCTCCAGCTGCATGGCCGCTGGCCGAGGGTGCGTGGAGGCAGAGGACATGGTCTGCCCCTGCTTTCGGGGCCTGTGTGGCCAGTAGGGGTGCCAGAGCAGGGACACAGTCAAGGGCAGCAGAGACAAAGTGGGGAGCAGGACGTGAGGCCTGGGGAGGGACCCGGCCCCTGGCCGGCTGCCGCATCTCTGGCTGTACACGTGGCCTGTGCAGGGTGCGTGGCCCCCGGGCCATTGGGCCAGCTGCTGGGGAGTGTCGTGGTCTTCTGTCACACTGTGCCATGGTCTCCTGGAAGGGTGGCTGTCCCCAAGAGCCATAGAATGGGACACAGTGTGTCTTCAGCCTCGTGGGGCCAGCACTGGGCGGGATGCCTGCCGGGCACTTCCGGGGAAGGATGGAGATGACGAAAGCAAGAGGCCCAGGCAGCCCCTCGTGTGGGGGGGCCCTGGTGGAGGGGAGAGGAGGGGCGGCCGCACGTTGCTGGGGGCCAGGCGCCCTGTGAGGCTCTCCATGCGCTGTGTTCTACGAATCGAACTTAATTCAGTCTCACCAGTCCTGCAGTAAGATGCTTCTTTCACGCTTGGGAAAGTGCCAACTCAGGGTGTTCAGGTGCCAAAGTCACAAGGTGGGGACAGATGCCAAGTCTCCTCCTCCTGCCTCTGTTCTCACCCGTGTACGTGTGTCCTCCCCACCGATGTCCCTCCAGCCTCAGTGGGCCGGGAGCTTGTGCCTGGGCTGGCTCCCCACCTCCGGGTGGGTCCCCGTCCGGCTGAGACTCCCCTCCTAGAACCTGCAGCCTGGGGGGGCCGGTGCCCAACGGTGCCCACATGGCCAGCTCTGCCCCTCCCTCATCCCAGGCCTCTGTAGCCTTCCTGAAACATGGGGTGTCCAAGGCAGCTTCTGGACCTTGCAGCGCCTGGCGTGGCCTTGCTGGGACGTGTGTGGGGAGGGGCAGAGGGCGTCCAGGGGACGGGGAATGTGGCGCGGCCTGGAAGTGGGGCCTGCCCTCCCTGGCACGGCCGCCCTTGGGGGGCGTGCTGCCCCCAACTGTGGTTGCCACCCCACCTGTCCATGGGCAGCACCCGCATCGGTGGGCACCCCTCCAGCCCCTCCCCTTTGCTGCGAGCTGGGGGCCAGCCCTTGTCCTCCAACCTGCGAGTCCAGGGCCCGGCACTGAGAGGACACTCGCTGAGCATCTGGACATGGGTCCGTGCATCGTGGGGCAGCGTGGGACCCGGGGCTCTGGGGTGGGAAGGCCTGCCACCCGCCCTGCTGCGAGGAGGCCTGCCTGGCCCCGGCCTCTTCCAGCCGACGGCCTCTTCCAGCCTGGTAGGTGGAGCGCTGCCATTGGGTTGGGTTGCCGGAGTAACTCGCTGAAGCCCGTGCCGTCCTGAGCTCAGACCCAGACACGCCAGGACATAAAGTGCCCGTCACGGCAGTGGCAGCGTGGGAAGGTTATCCTCCGCGTCCCGAGGGGCCCCGGGAATCCAGGGGGCTTTGGGCACAGCCTCCAGTGCTGCCCAGGAGCTGCAGGCCTGAGGCCCGTCTCCTGTGGGGAAACAGGTGCCTGCGCACCCCACGGGGACCTGGGGCACCGAGGGGCCGGGCCTGCTGGCCTCATGGCTCCCTGCGGACTTGATGCCACCTGCCCACCCCCCACGCACCCCTTCTGTGTGACCCCTGAATTTGGCGCCTGGGTGGTGGGGCCTGGCGGGTGGTCCTCGCAGGAGGATGCCCAGAGCCAGGAGGCACGAAGCAGGCTTCCTTCTTCCCTTTGATCCCTCTCCTCTTGTGACTGGGGGCTCTCACACCCCTACTTTGGGCCTGGGGTGGGTGCTTTTGCACACTTGCTCCTTCAGAGGCTCTTCTGGCCTTGGGCTGTCAGCCCGTCAGGGGTGGGGGGCAGGGACCTGAGCTGGGTGCCGACTGCCTCCCTTGGGAGATACCCGCCCTATCACGCTGGGGACAGGTAGGAAGGGCAGGGGTGTCTGTCCAGCGTCCAGGCGTGGTGGGCTCTCCCCTGGTCAGGCTGTGTGGGCCTTGGGCTGGGGGCCTTGCCTGGGGCTGAGACCCAGGGCAGAGGTCGTCTGGTCTGGCTCACCACGCAGGGCGGGGGTGGGGGCAGCTGGCCCACGCTGGTCTGTGCGTGGGACTGAGTGGTCCTGGCTGGACAGAGGGCTCTGGCCCGTGGCTGCAGCAGGACGTGGCCCAGTGCAGGTGGCTCTGTGCAGTGGTCGGGGGTTCCACCCCTCTCTGGACCTTGGTTCCCTCCTGCAGATGGGCCTCAGGCTCCGTGGGCTCCCGCGTCAGGCAGAGCTGGGCTGTGGTTGTTGAACCAGACTCTGCCCCTGGTGGGGGTGCCACCAGCACAGTGGCCACTTACTTGCAGGTGACCTTCCTCCAGGCAGCGGGGCCGCCTTGGGATGGCTGAGCTCCTTCCAGGGCTCTCGTGCCTTTGAACCCGAATTGGATGTCATGTGAGTGTCCCTGTGGACAGGACGTGGCCAAGACCTTTAGGGTGTCACTGAGTCTCTGCTGCAGAGTAAGCCTGGCACCCATTGCCTTTGGAGGGCCCCCCCGAGAGCCGGAATTAGGCGGGCTGAGCGCCTGTCCGTCATTTCAGCATGGGGGCAGGGTCGCTACGGGAGGCGTCCGACGTGCCCTTTCCTGCCCTGTGCATGGATTCAAGTGATGGACTCTGCCTGCAGTGACATCTCTGCATGTGTGGCCGTGCTCGGGTCGTAGATGGAAAAGCTGGCCCTCGGAGGGTTCACAGCTGTCCGGATCTGGGCGTGCCTGCCCCTTCTGAGCTCAGACATGCATGCAGGTGTGAGGCTGCGTGTCACCCGGAGGCCCCTTTGGATGCTGGGACGGGGGCAGCCTTTGGTGGCCTCCCCTCCGAGGCAGCTCTGGGCTGCGAGCTCCTGGGTCCCTGTCCCACACCTGTGGGCGGCGGGGCAGTGATGCGGCCGTGCCTGTGAGGGAGGAAGGGCAGTGAGGCCCAGGCCCAGGTCTGGTTATTTACTTCTCGATTTTTAAGAGGCTGCACGTTCACGGGAGAAGTGGGACAAAGTAGAAAGAAAACCAAACCCGACCCTGCTCCGAAGACGCTTCCCTGAGACGGAAGTGCTCAGTCCCTCCCTGGCCGTGCGTGCTGGGCTGCCGGGCATCTCTGTGGGCACTTAACGTGGACTCCGGCTTTTGTCACTCAGCTTGGCCTCAGACGCTTTCTCCCTTGGTCTTCACGAGCCTCCTCAGCCGCTCTGAGCATTCCCCCCTCAAATTCACCAGAATTCATGCCACAGACCCCCTGCTGCTGGACAAGTGCTGTCCCAGTCAGTTCCTGCACTGTTTTCTATCAGTCGGCAGCGACCCCTGGCTGGGCGGCAGTGGCTGGGGGTCCCAGGACTGCGTGCGCTGCTGGCCCGGAGTGTGTGGGCCTTGGGCTTCCATCCCAGCTACACCGCGTCCTGCCTGGTGATCTTCGGTGTGTCCCCTGGTCTACCCAGGCCTCAGGTTCCCCACGGGAGAATGGGAAGAGTGGCACCTCTCTCAGGGTAACTGCGACCATCCGCTAAGGCCCACCAGTTTTTGGAAATGGCGGGGAAGATGTTTTTCACCTTTTCTTTCTTTCTTTTTAAAGTAACATTTGTTTATATATTTTAGAGAAAGGGGAAGGGTGGGAGAAAGAGGGAGAGAAACATCCGTGCGTGGCTGCCTCTGATCGCCAGCAACAGGGGACCTGGCTCACACCCAGGCCTGTGCCCTGACTGGGGATTGAACCGGCGACGCTTTGGTCTGTGGCTGGTGCCCCATCCACTGAGCCACACCAGCCAGGGCTCTCTCACTCTCTGTCTCTCTCGCTCTCTCTTTCGAAGTGAGTTTAAAGTGGCCCTAACGTGGCCAGAACAGCACAGGGGCCTCGGTCGCTTTCTCCAGCGGGTGTTGCCTTGCGGCTCTCCGTGGGGTGCAGACTTCCTGACCCACCGGGGAGATGTCAGAGCTAACACGCCCTTGGCCTTCAACACCTTGTTCATGACGACAGGGACCCCCGCTTACATGGGACAGTGGTACAGCGGTCACTGTCAGGAACTTGGGCTCCAGCACTCAGCCTGGCCTGTCACGCTGCTTTAGAGACGGGACATTCTGGCCCAGGATCCGACCCGGGCCGCCCACTACGTCCTCCCTGAGCCTCCTCGGAGCTGTTGGCCTGTCTTTCTGTGTCACCCAGTCAGCATTTAGGAAAAGCACAGACCAGCGCCTGTTGGCCCCGTCCGGTGAGTCCCCGCCTTGGCGGGACGGTCTGAGGGGAGGCTGTCTGGGGCACCTGGTTGCCCGCCCGCCTTGGGAGCAGACTGGGTCCGGGTTGCGGAGGTGGCCGCAGGCGTCCTGAGAGGCCAGGGGCACGCCCGCTGATTAGTGAGTAGCGTGTGGGAGGCCCCTGGAGACGGTGCAGGTGCCGTGTCCCCACTGGATGCCCGGGCTGGTGTCCGCCCTGGCCGTGGTCACGGGGACTTTCTGCCTTCCTCTGTCCTGTGACGCTTAGCTCCTGGTGCTCTGCGGCGAGGGGCCCTCCCTTCTCTTATCGGCCTGTGTGTGGACATGGCCCTTTTTTTTCACCAGTGTGGACATAAGGCTTCTTACGTTATCCAGTGGGGTTGTAACCCCTGCCTCTTGTTAGCCGACACTGTCACTTTGCCCGGGGCAAACGGCTGGCTGTGTGCTGGGCAGGGAAGGGCATTTTGGGTTTGACGTGACCCCTGGTGGGGTCATGCAGGCCCTGGGGGCAGAGCCCCTGCTCTTGTCCCGGCCAAACCTGTGATCTTGGGCAAGTTCATGAATGCCTTGGGGTCCCTGGTTCACCCCAATGTTAGAAGGAAAGGTTAAGGCCCTTTTTTCCAAACCCCCGAGTCCCTGTGGGGTCCCCTTGCAGGCTTTGTGCTGCCCTCCGCCGAGGCCTGGAGCCTGGGTGACCAGCCACCACCCCGCACCTGTGGGTCGCTGAGACAGGGCGGCTCCTCGTGGTCCACCCTGCCCCCCACTTCCCTGTGGCGCTCCTCCCGCAGGGCCCCTCCCAGCAGGACCCAGGCTGTTTATTCTCGTTGGTAACCAAACAGTGACCTCATCCTGGCACCGGCTCTCCTGACCTTCAGGTCTGTTCTTGTTCATGTTTTTCTTAAAGAAATGCTGCTGCGTCGGGCAGGTGAGGTGGCGTAGGCTGCGAGGATGGGCTCCTGCCCACTGTGCCCGCTGCCCACCTGCGTCCACCACACCCACCTGTGTCCATCACACCCACCTCGGAGGCTCTTGACTTCCTCATTGTACTCAGGACAGCTCTGGGCTCAGAGAGGGCAGGGGACCTGCCCAGGGTCCCATGGCGGGTGCTGGAGGGGTGACTCTGAGCTCAGGCCCCTGGCACACCGATGCTACACCCTGCCCAAATGTGCCCCGTGCCCTTTACGAAGACCAGCTTCATGGGTCCCTTCTCAGAGCCTGAGTGGGTGTTTGCTCCTGGGATGGAGCTAGTGGTTCCTGCTCTGTCCCGGAGCCGGGCTTTGAGGATGGAGGGTGTGAGCAGGGACGAGAGGGGTGACCCTCTTTGTCGGGCGCCAGCCCTGCAGGGCCACGTACAGGGGTGCGCAGCCCCAGCCCGCTCAAGTGCGGGGCTCCCCGGCGGTGGGAGCTTGGGCAGAGGCGGCGTGGGGGCTGCGTGCATGGGCACAGCCATCTGCACCTTCGAGGAGAGGTGGGGGCCGGGGCTGTGGGCACCGAGGACAGGGAGGAGTCGGGCTGATGCGGGCGCCCAGGGGAGGCTGAGGCAGGAGCGGAGGAGGGACAGCAAGTGGAGCAGGACCCTCCGCAGGGGTGGCAGGGGGGCAGGCCTGCCCTCGGAGCTGCCGGCAGGAGCAGCCGCGGGCCCAGGGGGTCCCCCTGCTCAAGTGCTGGTGCCCGTGAGGGCTCAGGAGGACCTGTGAGAGGGTGGCTGACGGCCGCCGGTTCCCCAGCCGCATCGGCCTGGCCTGGGTGCTGCTGACTCCTCCTCCCGTTCCGTGGGCTCGGGGGGCCCCGTCACCTGTGGGAGGCCACACAGCGGGGTTACAGAGAGGCCCGGCTGATCCCCTCCTCTGGCCCATCCTCGGTGGCCAAGGGTGACCAGGTGCCTGACCCTATTTTGGGGCCACTCATTTGTGTTACTCTGGGAAGTGAAGGGCCTTCCAAGCCCTGCCCAAGTGAGTAGGTGATCTTTGAGCCCCGGAAAACATGTACCCCCTTCTTTGTGCGGAGGCCCATGGGTCCAAAGGGCAAGTTCAGCTGGATTTCTTGGGTGAAAAGACACCCTGGCCTGAGGGGCATTCAGCTGAGCCCACAGGGACTGCAGGACAGGCATGTGACAGGGCAAGTTGCAGCCCCCCGCCTCCCACACGCCCGGCCCCACCAGTCCGATGGGGCAGCCCCAGTGCTGCGCACCCCTGGGCCTCACTTCCTGGGAACCCAGCATGGCCCAAGGGCTTCTCCTCCTCTGGGCATGCGACCAGGCCCCTCCTCAGGCTGTTCCCTCGTCACCCCTGCTGGGTGGGCCCAGTGCTACCAAAACCTCACCTTTAAACAGGGGAGGGGCATTTGCTCAACAAACAAACGATACCAAGTTTGATTCTCACCTGTGACGTTCCTAAATTGCATTCAGATCCCACTTTTTAAAGTTTGGGGTGAGGCCCCTGCCGTGGCTTATCTTGGGGGTGTGAGGCACCAAGTGGGGTGAGTGTTGCTGTCTCCATGGAGAGCAGGGGGGTGGGGGGCCCTGGGTGGTCAGGCTGGAGCCTGGAGGCCTCGGCTCCCAGCCTTTTCCAGCAGGGCCGTGCGGTCAGGGTGTGGGCGTGCAGAGGGTGGGGCGGTTTTTATTGAGCATCTACTAAGTGTCGGGCCCTGCGCCAGGGGCTCTCACAGCTGCTGCCTTTCTTAGTCCTCCCAACATTCTTCCCACGTTGCTTTTTATGTCGTGTTTAAATGAAACCACAGCTCAGAGTGTCCAGACAAACCCCTTCAATTGCTGCAGCCACAACATTTAGTTTCTGTGTTAGTTTTCTTCGGCTGCGGTCACAAGTGATCACACGTGTATTATCATACAGTTCTGGACTGACCTCAAACAGGGGGTCAGCAGGGCTGCGTTCTTTTTGGGGGCCAGGTGGGGAGACCTGGCCCTCCCTCTGCCTTTTCCAGCTTCCAGAGGCCACCTGCTCCCCAGTGAGGGACCCCTGCCCTGTCCTCAGAGTCTTCTCTGGCCCTTCTCCCCAGTCCCTCTCCCGCTGACCCCCAGCTGGGGAAGGCACCAAGACTGGACCCAGCTGGGCAGTCAGGCCAGTGTCTCACCTAACCACAGTGCAGACCCTTGCCAGGTGAGGTCACGCTGTCATAGGTTCTGGGGAGAGGGGTGGACATCTTTGGGGGATGGGTAGTCTGCTGAGGACAGTTTGTAAGTGCAGGCTGAGAGCAAGTCCCTTGTGATGTCCTGGGGGAAACAGGCCCCAGGTTGGGTGGAGGGTGTTGCTGGGGTGCTGCTGGGACCCTCGACCCAGATTTTCCCCAGTCACAAGGCCTCTTCCTAATGAGCCTCGGTGGCCAGGCACAGGGCTTGTGTTGCTCCCATGGGTGACACAGGTTTCCTCCTCCTGCCACATGCCCCCAGCACGAGGGAGATGCTCCTTCCGGGTCCCAGGGCTGGGAAGGGTTCCCTCCCCCGTACCTCAGGGGTGGGGCCAGCACCTCAAGCCAGCTTTGCACTTTGTCAGCTTTGCTGATGATCCTTTGGCCAACAGTCACCCTGCCCGTGTGTTTTATGTGAAAAAGGAAGTGCAGTTTGTTCTCCCCACACGGAGTCTGCGTGTGTCATTTCTCTCCGGGTGGGTCCCCGCTGCCCTGCCTAATTGCAGGGACGCTGTCCTGCGGGGGCTCTGAGCCGCCTGTCCTGCTCCACCTGCCCGGTTCGGTGCCTCTGCACCCAGCTGGGACGTTCCCCTGCGTCCTGCCTCCCCGGCCCCCTGCTGTTCCTGTGTCTGCTGGACTGGCAGCCCCATCCTGGCCCCACCAGCTCCGCACTGAGGGCCTGCCCGGCACCAGTGTGGACTTGGTTGTCATTGAAGGATGAAACCTAACCCAGTCCTCCTGAAACCAGCTCAGCGCTCCCATTTTTGCTGCTAAGGGGCTCAGTATACACCAACTACCTCCTGCACCCCAGACCTCAGTCCTGCCTGTCCTACCTCGTCGCAGCCTGGTGGCTGAGCTGAGTTTGCGGGAGGTCAGCCCCACCGTCACAGTCGGGGCGGGCGGGTGTGGGCGCCTCAGGGACCGAGCCCTGGAGGCGGATGATGTGATCAGCAGCTGCTCAGCATGGATCGTGGGTTCAAAGCCCAGGCCCCTGCCCTGGAGGGCAATTCCACTGGTCAGGAAAAGCCGCCAGATGTTAAAAGGTCCCCAGGGCGCCAGGTGCTGCGGTGCTGAGAGCCACAGGCTGAGGGTGACGTGGCCACTGTGTGTCTAGGTGTCCCGGCCTCTATCAGATTAACCTCGTTTGGAGTGAAAGCGTGACTGGAGGGGCGGGGACAGCAGCTGTTACATCTCTGGAAAGGGTCTTTCTTCGTCTTCTCTCCGGTTTGGAGCGGTGACACAGGTCCAGTTTGGCTCCTCAGGGTTGACAGAGAAGGAGACGGAGCAGCGGGTTGAGAACCGGAGGCTGAGAGGCGGCTCCAGCCCTGGGCTCCGTCTGAACGAGCCGAGAGGGACCCAGTGTTCTGCTCGCTGCTCTCTGGGGGTTTCTGTGCGGACCGGGGGGGCTCGTGGCTTTTCCTGGGATTAATCGCCGGGTGCCCCCGCAGCCCTGCTTGGGTGGGGTGCTGATTCGTGGGGGTCCCTGGAGGGCCGTGGACAACACCCAGAGGGGCACAGCCGTGCACCGTATCAGGGGAGGCTGAGGGGCCAGCTGGAGAAACCCCGGATTTCACTAGGTGATCCTTCGTTTTCCCCTGTGCCCATCCCTTTCTTCCCTCTGTGGGCGCGGGATGGCGGGCCGGGGCTCCCGTTGCGACTGTTCCACTCCATTGTTCAGAGATGTTTGAAGTTTCCACAGGCCTGGAGGTGGGAGCGTGGGCAGGGCGGGTGTCCCATGCTCTCACTGTGTGATGTTGGCCTTGCAGCTGACACTGTCCGAGACCCAGGCTCCTCTCCAGTGAACAGGGACGGACAGTAACAGGACTTCCCCGTCAGCTCTGTGGGAAGAGTTCATGCAGGGACAGGAGGACATGGTGTCTGCGGGCCCGCATAGGTGCCCAGTGAAATTTGCGGGTGTGAACAGGAAAGGAGGTTCCCTTCTCCGTGCCCGGGTGGATGTGGGAACTGTCACCTACGGCCTGGGCTCTGAAGTCAGCGCTGACTCGACAGCTGGCTGCCCAGGCCTGGACCACCCTGCAGACGCCTGTGGGCAGCCCAGGCCAGAGGAGGGGCCAGGGTGCCTGGCTCAGGGTGGCCACGCCGAGAGACGTCCTCGCAGGAACCTGATGCTCCCCTGATAAGCCTCCCTCAGCCCTCTCGCCTTCATCCATAAATAATACCTGTCTCACTTTCAGCCTGCACCTCCTGGAGCTGTGATGCGTGCCAGGAGGCAGACGCTGATGGCTCAAGTGTTCCCGAACCTGCCCGCCACGGCCCCACCTCTGCCTGTGCGCACGCTATACCCTCAGATTGGCCTTTCAGCCCCACCTCGCTTGTCTGCCTGTCAGAATCCTGCTGGCTCTTCAGTGCGCAACTCAAACACTGCCTCCTCCAGGAAGGAGTTCCTGATTTCTCCCCATCAGCACTTTCTTGTTCTCTGTCCCCTGCCCCCAAGGCTGCACCTCTTTACTCCACTCTGTGCTCTTCCTCGAACACCGTTATCCCTACAGCTCTTTCCTTAGGCTGAGAGACCCTCACGGAAGGGGACCATGTCCTTGGACAAGCATGTGTAACACAAGTGCTGCTGGCACCCAGCTCCGTGGCCTTGAGTAGACCTGACACTCCCTGAGCACCCTTTTTCTCTGCTCGCCTGGCAGGGTCCCTGCGAGGATCAGAGGGGAGCAGAGTGGGCACATCTCTGCTGAGGTCGGAACCTTCTGTCCAGTAGAGGATGCCCCGCAGGAGCCTCTTGGCCTCTGCTAGCTTTCCCCTCGTGATGGGGTGCTCAGCCCCACTGGTAGCCAGGACTGTTGTGAAACTGATCATTCCCCTTTCTAGCCTCGGTGTCTGTTCTGTGAGAAGTCAACCAGTGGTCACGTTTTAGGACTGCCCAAGGTCCTGGGTGTTGGCGGGCCTTCCTTTCAAACATCCTCTGCGTCCTTTTAGAAGATAGGACCTTTGCAGGCTCTGTGGACTGGTGTTCCAGCCTTGCCAGCGAGACCTGGGCATGCTCCTATCATGCCGAAGCTCGCCTGCGGGCTGGGCCGGTGGTCACTGGCCACTTGGGGACAGAGCGTCCGCCAGGGACTGACTGGCTGCTTGTCCACAGAGGGAGGGGAGGGCAGCCTGCGAGGATGAGGATGCCCCACCGCTGCCTGGTCCGCAGCATCACTTCCCCTCCCTGAGCCCCGGTTTTCATCTGCACACTGGGGCCCAACTGCCGGCTCCCAGCGAGACAGGCAGGGGGCAAAAGTGCAGAAGGCGCACCACCGGCGCGCGGCATGCGTGGCTGTCTGCGTCTGTTCCAGCCGCGGACAGATGATGGACGCTTACTGTTCAAACTGGACCCTGGGAGCTGCGGTCGGTGCGCAGGCGGATTCAGGGTCTGGCGAAGGTCCCTCGTAGGTCACTGTGTCTGAACTTCATGGACAAGACGAGAGCTCCCTGTGGCCTCTTGCAAGAACGCTGATGTCACTCGTGGTGGCTCAGCCCTCGGGACTAATCACCTCCCCTCCCGGAGGCCTTTCCTCCTAACAGCTTCGCAGTGGCCATGGGGCTTCTGCACGTGGATTTGGGGGTGGGGACACAGAGCCCCGACCTTAGCAATGTCCCCGGCGCTGCTCAGAGCTCCCATGGTTGGTCCTCCAGGTGGCCCAGCCTGTGGGACCCATTGCCGCACCTCGTTTCTGTGCCCGTGGTGGGGTGGCTGTGCCTCCCTGGGGAGGGGGCAGGGTCTGAGTTTACCTGTGGGAAGAGCAGCTCGCTAATGGCAGGAATGACAGCTCCACCCCAGGAGGCAGGGCAGAGAGGGGGCATCCTGCCTGCTTGATCCTGAGCTCCTGGCCTGCGGGTGTGGGGGCCCTGGCCTGCACCTCGTGGGTGAGTCCTGGGCAGTGGGCGAGGGGTGTGGAGAGAAGCCAGGAAGGGAGCCCCTGGCAGCCCTTTCACCCTCTGGGGCAGGGAGGGCAGGAGCCTTGGAGAAACGCGGAGCTTCTGTCTGCTGAGGCCCTTCGGCCCTGATGGAGCTGCTACCGACCCCTCTAATGAAGCAGAAGGATGTCAGTCAGTCCGGTGTCCTTGTGGACAGGGCAGCCATCTCCCGACAGACCCCCACGTGGGACGCCCACGGTGTGGTGCGGCCGGGCCTCCTGCTAATGACCTGCCACTAAGCCCTCCTGTCCCTGAGACCCGGGACGGTGTGGGGTCGCTGCTCCAAGGGAAAGGCTGGAAGGGAGGCAGGGCTGGTGGGGGCCTGGAAGGGGCAGCAGCTGGAGAGTCAGGTCATGTGTGTCACTGTATGTCACTATGACAGTCCCCCAGACACTGCTGGCACCCTGCCCACACGGCAGAGGCTCTGCCTGCAGGCATTCTCCGTCCGCTCTCCAGTGGGCAGGGCTGCAGCCTCACCACCCCCTGCCGGGCCCACCAGTGAGCCCGTGTGTAACCAGCCCTGTGGTCCCCACCTGAGCTCCCGGGCTCCCTCCGGCCTGCACTCAGCCCTGTCCCACCCAAACAGAGCAGGCGCCCGCCGTCAGCAGGACGGTGCAGAGCTGCAGAGGGGGGTCTGAGGACCCCCAGCACTGTCACAGGCTGTGCCTTCCTCGCAGCTGCTGCTGGTGGGGGTGCCCAGCATGAGCTCCTGCTGGGTCCTCAGTCTTGTTCTGAGGGCCAACCGTGTGCTGAGAGGTGACTCGGGGACGAGGGGGCCAAGGGGAATCAGATGTGGTCTCTGGCCCCCAAATTCTTATAGTTTGGAGTGAAGAGGAGGTGGGGGTGACACTTCCTAGCTGGGGAGGAAGCAGGCTGGGAGGGGATGGGACCTGGCCCCGACCCGACCCGGACTCAGCAGCTGTGGGGAGGGGCTCACAGACCCCCGAAGACTGCGACTTGGCCTCCAGGGGGCTGCAGGGAGGGTCTGCATGGAGGGCTCCGTGAGGGCTGAGAATGAAAGTGAGAATGTGGCAGGGGCTCCCACATTCTGGAAGCTGCGTCACGGACCCCCGAGTTGTCCGGTGGGCCCGGGAGGAGCCAGGGGAAGGCATGAGGGCCTTGGCCAGCCCAGCCTGGAGCCCCTTCTGCAGTCACCCCCCACCCGCCCCCCATTTTTCCTGCAAGCAGCGAGGCCAAGGCCAGGAAGTGACGCCTCCCTCCCTGTAGGCTCCTCTCCTCGTTAATGCAAACCCTGGGATTAATTTAATTACATGCCTCAGACGCGCCCTGTGGGATCATGAGTTGCTGGAGGCTGCTGGGAAGGATGTCCTCCTGGGTGCCACGCCCATCCCGGGGTCCCTGCACCCCTGATCCTCCAGCCGCTCCCTTTCCTGCAGGTTCTGCCTTGCTCTCCGTCCTCATTGCAGGGCACCTGCTCTGGAGGACTAGATGTCCCACTCCTGGGCTCCGGGCACGGGCAGCTGAGCCTGGGTAGGGACAGGGTCCAGGGTGGCAGGGGAGGCTCACAGATGGGACTTACAGGAGGCAGTGGGGGACCCTGTGAAACTTGGTGGGGACAGGCAGGAAAGGCCCCCAGACCCGACCTGGGAGAAATGGGCGGAGGGTGGCTGGTGGCTGTGCAGGTTGCCACCTGACTACCCTCCAATCTCCCTTAAACACGGAAGCAACATCGGCAGCTGCAAGTGCCATGGGAGGATGCAATGATTTTCTCAGTTCTTCTTTTTCTAAACTTTTATTTATTATTTTTAGAGAGAGGGGAAGGGAGCGGGGCAGAGAGGGAGAGAAGCATCCATGTGTGGCTGCCTTTCACCTGCCTCCAGCTGCAGACCCGGCTGGAGACCTGGCTTGCAACCTGGTTATGTGCCCTGGCTGGAGATCGAACCAGCGACCTTTGGGTTCACAGGCCGGCGCCTTATCCACTGTGCCACCAGCCAGGGGCCAATTCTCCTTTTTATTAAAAAATTTTTTTTCTCTTCTTGAAGTGTATGACCTGAAAATGGACACAGAATAGTGTGAATAAATGAAAAAAACAGTGGCTGCTCCATGGCAACCGCGCCCCAGTATTTCCGTGTGCCGTCCTGGAGTGGCGTGTTTGGGTGTGTAGATCTGTTAAATGTAGCAGTTGCCCGTGCAACCCTGTGTCCAGTTCTCGCCATGGGCGTTGAAGTGTTTTTCCCGTTGTCCAGGACAGATGCTCCTGCCAGACGTCATTTGAAGGATGACAGGGTGCGACTCTGCTCCTTCTGGGCACGTAGCTGTTTGCAGTTTTGGCCACGGGGCCCCTGTTTGCATTCTTTATAATTAGAATTAATTCCTCAGGGTAAATGCCATTTGAATTACCAAGTGATCCAAGAGAGTTTAAGATTCTCATGTTCTTTGGAAATTCAGATAAAAACCAACACACCCCACTGGTCTGAACTGTGTGCTTTGTTCTCTTGGGATTGGGGGCAAATCTCTATAGACAGGTGGCCGTGGCCTGGGGTCTGCACCCATGTGTGGTGGGGAGGGAGGACAACTGGTCCACGGTGGTGGCCTGTGGGCCCTGAGGTCCCTTGCTGGCAGTGGGCAGGGAGGGGAGGGTGTTGTTGGGTCATTTGTCCCTCTCCTGGGGCTGGCTCTTCTCCTCCCTGCTGTCCTGGGACCTGGGTGTGGGACTGGGTGTGGGCTGTGGCTGACAGGACGCCTTGCTCAGACAGGCACAGCGGCGTGTCCTGCCTGCCCTCTGCCCAGTGGGGACTCAGAGGCCTGCCGGCAGGGCTGCTGACTCAGTGCCAGGCCGTGTCCCCAACCCTGTCTGATGGAGAAGGAAGTGCTGGCAGCTGCTGTCCTGCCTTCCCTTTACCCCCAGAAATGGCAGAAAGTGGGAAAACTGTCCCCATAGCCCGGAGACTGCGGGCAGGCAGGGCACCTGTCATCTGAAAGGGTCTGTGGCTGTCCAGGGTTGTGTGGGACTCACGGACCTGGCAGCGTTGGTGGCCTCTCCTGAGCGCAGGGCTGTGTCTGGTGGCACTACCCCATGGTGGAGGCTTCGGGGAGCAGGGCGGCTGGTTTGTGTCTGTGCCCGGAGTTTGGGCAATAACGGACTGTCCGGGAGTGAGGCTTGACCAAGCACCGTGTCCTCTTTCTGGGAGCTTCTGTCAGCTGTCAGCGGTGCTCCAAGTGGCCAGGTTTAGGCTCCTGACCTTCATGGCCGGGCCCCTCTGTTCACCCACTGGCCAGTGGGGACATTGTTCCTCATGGCCTCTTCCGCTGGAAAGTGGGGACAAGGCCTGCTCAACTGTTGCCCAGTGCAGGGGCTGCCACGTGTCACACGGGGTGGGGGGTGGCACTCCCCTTCTCCACTGACCCCCGCTAGAGGGAGATCCCTCCTTGTCTGGACAAGAGAGCCAGGAGCGCCTTTGCAATTTTGAGTTTCCCGTGTCCACTGACTCCCGGCTGGTGTTCTAGAGGCGCTCCAGCTAAGAGCATGTGGAGCGCACACAGGTTTGGGGGGCCCGGGCTTTACCCCAGTTCCTTACCGGTGCCCAGCACAGCTTGAATGCTGAGGCCTTTCCCATTGGGCCTGTTTGCAGGGGTGGAGTGTGGGAAGGTACATGGAAACTGCTTGTCCGTTTTGGGTAACTGGTGAGTAAACTGAGGCTGGGGACAGGCTCGGGGCATGGACTATAGTGACCACAGGCTGAAGGGTGAGAGCAAGGCCTTGTGACGGCCACAGCCACCTGGGCTGGGGATTGGGGCTCACCGCCCAGGCAGGAGGGATCTGCTGGAGCTGGGCCTGTGCACAGCATCTCAGTGGGGGGCCTTTGGAGTCCTAGTCTGGGGTCCCGTCTCACCGCTGTGCTGTGGACAAGCCTTGGTACCTTTCTGAACCCCGGTTCCTTGCAGGTCAGAGGGAGCTGCCCAGGGGCTGAGGTGAAGCTAGGGTGGGGGAGCACATGGCCCCCACAGGGCTCCCCAGCAGAGCCAGCTGGTGGTCACCCAGTGCCATCTCTGTAGCCCTGTGGGCCGGCCTGGCAGGGGGCCACTCTTTTCCGTCTCCAAATTCCTGAGAGGTGACTGGGTGGGAGGGGTTGGTTCTGCTCCCCAGAGTGAGTGGGTGGGGATGGCTCCTTCCATTCCTGCCCAGGGCCGGACTCAGTGCTTAGAAAAATGCCTGGTCCCAAGGCCGGCTTGGGGGCCTCCTGAGGGTCCTTCCTTGTGCTTAGGGCACACAGTAAGGAGGGTCGAGGGGCAAACAGGCACCTCTTGGGACTCGGGGTGGCCTTGCTGGTGGGCAGGAACTCTTGGGGCCTGGACCAAGACATGGTTGGGAAGGTCACAGCATTCTGGGGACTTGGGTCACTACTACCCGCGTTCTCTGCAGGTGCCAGTGGGAGACGTTCATATCATCCATGAGGATGCCAAGGGGTCAGGCTCACTGGCTGGGGCCAATCATGTGCTGGGGGTGGACAGAAGCTTCGTTATTCCCACTGTGTGATGGTCCACCCTGACGTCTAGCAGCCCCCAAGCTCCCTGTGCCTGCCAGGAATGTCAAAAGCCTAGTGGGGTCTGTCCCCTGTGTCCTCGAGGCAGTGGTGTGGGGGTTTACGGAGCAAGCTTTGATCTGGTGCCTTCTGAGGTAAAGGGTCAGTGATGTGAACTGGGAAGACCTTGTGTCCTGTTGGGGAGCAGTGACTGGCCTGTGGGGTGCCCGGGGTCCAGGCTGGCATCTGGGCCATATGAGCTCTGTTGGGTGCTCATGAGGACAAGAGGTGCACAGACTATCTTTTACTAGGTGGCTACTGACCATCCCTACTTTTCCCCTCTGTACCCGCACCTGCACCTGCGCCTGCACCTACACCTGCACCTGCATATACACCTGCACCTGCGCCTGCACCTACACCTGCACCTGTATCCACACCTGCACCTGGATCTGCACCTACACCCGCACCTACACCTGCACTTGCACCTGCGCCTGCACCTACACCTGCACCTGCACCTGCACCTGCACCTGCACCTGCACCTACACCTGCACCTGCACCTGCACCTGCACCTGCACCTGCACCTACACCCACACCTGTGCTTGCAACTGCACCTACACCTGCATCTGCACCTACACCCATACCTGCCCTTGCACCTGCACCTACACCTGCACCTGCACCTACACTTGCACACGCACCCGCACCTGCACCTGCACCTACACCTGCATCTACACCTACACCTGCACCTATACCTGCGCCTGCACCCGCATCCACACCCACACCCGCACCTACACCTGCGCTGGCACCTGCACCTGCACCTGCACCTGCATCTGCCAAGGTGGTTTGGTTCCCTTGCCTGCCCTACCCTAGCCTTCTTGGCCTCATTTTTCTCATAAAGGGGTGCGGGGAGGGTGGGTCTCCCACCGGTGACCAAGCGTGATGGTTAACGTGCCTCCTCGTGTTACAGATCCCTCGTCTACCTACATCAGGCAGCTGGAGACCAAGGTGAAGCTGCTGGAGGGTGACAAGCTCCTGGCACAGGTAAGCCAGCTGTGGTGCAGATGGCAGGGTCACACCCACTGCATCTACCCACCCACCCACTGGTCCTGTGCCATCTCGTCCTGCCATTCCCTCTCCCTTCATGTCCACAACTTCCCGATGGCCCACCACTGCTGCTCCAAGTCACCTCCCAGAACAGGGGCACCTAACCCCTGCTGCAGTCTCTGGGGCTCCTCTGTCATCCCCTTTCACTGTCCGTTCCCCATGGTCTTCAAGCTCCTTGGGCCACACAGAGCCTGCCCCAGAGGTGGGGTGGCCCCATGGTTGCTGAGGATGTGGCCTGCTCTGCCCGGCGGCAGATGGGTGAGCCAAGGCCCCGGAGCCGGGCTGGCACGCTTTGCTGAGACCCATGTGGAAACCACCCTGCCTGCCCCCCACACCCATCCTTCTCCCTCCAGGGCCTGGCCGGGGCCCACAGACAGATGAAGTCATGTCTCGTCCCCAGCATGTCCCCAGCACGGGGTGGTGGGTCAGAGACTCGGTGGTGAGGGCAGAGCAGGGTGAGGACGGGGTAGGGGAGCCTGACTGGAACATGACAGGGCCTGTCCTGTGGGGGTTGGGGTCATGACAGTAGCCCCAGCTGGGGTCCTGGGGGCTAGCTGGCTTGGCTGACCCCTCTAGCCTCTCTGTTCCTCATACCCATCCCTTAAATGAACGCCCCCTGCTCTGTAGCATCCCTAATTGTGTGGCCAGCCGGGTGGGGTGCGCAGGGCTCAGCTGGGCCTGTTGCTAGGTGACCAGTGGACTTGGTGCCACTGCCCAGCTTGGGAAACCTTGGCTCCCTGTCCCTCTCTGGGTGGCAGGGGGCGCATGGCCCAAACAGCGCGCACAGCCCTGTGCCTCGCCCGGCACCGGCCTCGTGGACAGCTCCTGCAGCCCCGCAGGACTCGGCAGGGTGCACGGGTCGGGTTTGGGTTCCCTCACCCCTCCACCCACGCCCAGGTGCAGAGCCAGGTGTTGAATTGCAAGGCTGGTTTTATAACTTGATGTAGAGGGTTAAAGGCTCTGCTTGTTCTGGCTCCGTGGGCTCACAGGTGCAGGGCGGGGCTCGGGCTCCCCACACCTAATGTTCCACGTGGACTTGACCCAGGTCTGCCTGGTTGCTAAGGAGAGGTGTGGAGTGGGCTGCAGAAACTGTGGCACGAGTGATGGGGAGGGGACTCTGGGGGGCAGGGGTGGCCTTAGGGCTCAGGGCCTGTGCCTGGGAGCAGGTGCCTCCCGACATGGGGGTGGGGGAGAGGCAGCTGTCCCAGCCACTGTGCAGTGGAATGAAGGCCAAGGCTACATCTGGTGGCCGGGCGAGCCTGCCCCCGGCTACCTGTTCTGTCCCATTGCTTCCCGGGGAACCTGGGGGCAGGGCGTGAGCTCTGAATTTGGGACGTTGCTCTGCAGTCCAGCGGAAGCGTTGCTTGGTCCTGTTTCCACATGCACAGGGGTGTCCCTGACTCCCTGGGCCCTGCTGTCTGAGGCCGCATTGTCCCACGGGAAGACATGCCCCAGTTCCAGGTGTTGGACCTGGCCGTGACCTTGGGGAAAACATGCATGTGCTCAGGTGTGAAGTGGCAGCCCCTTCATCTTCCTGCGAGCATCCTCTGGTTTCACGAGGGAGCCCCCATGTCTGTGTCCCCTGGCCCCACGCCATGTGTGCAGAGGTGAAGGTGGGCAGGGGCCTGCGTCAGGGGCATCAGGAGCATCAGGGGGATGGCAGCCCTTCCCCCACCCCAAGCCAGCTCTGCCCTTTCCCGGGGGTCGGGCTGGGGGCCTTGGCCTGGAGGTAGCGTCTGTGGGATCCTGCGTCCCACCTGATCCCACTCCTGGGCCAGGCACACTGGCACAGACATGGTCAGCAGGGGCTGCGGACCCTCGGCCCAGACCCATGCTTGCTGGCTTCCAGCGGCTGGGTTGGGGTTTAGGGTCATGAACGCGCTTTCGCCGGCTCACTGCCAGAATGGGAGGGATGCTGGGAACTCGGAGACCACCCAGCGTGGAGGGTCACGTGTCATGTCTGTGGAACTTTTCCTGCTTCCTGAAGGAAGCCTTGTGAAGCTGCGCTGCCCTGGTGGCAGCGGTGTGGGCTCATGTGTGTCACAGGGGGTGTCTGTTCAGGTCTCGTCCCCTGTCTCTCCTCAGCAGGGCATGGCTGGTGGGCCCAGTCTTGCCCGGGGTCCCTTAGTGGGCGGGTGTCAGGAAGGAGCAGCCGTGGGGCATTGTACGACCTCCTGCCCTTGTCTGGCCCTTGGTCTGCAGTCAGCACGAGCACCCGGGGCCAGTGGCCATCGGCAGAGCATCTCCGGGGCCATGGGTGCGGTCCTGCTGCCCCTGCCACTGGTTGTCACACAGGAGGAATGAGAGATGGAGAGACAGAGGAGTGCCCCAGCCTGCTCCCGGCTTCCTGGGGGCTCCAGGGTGTCCTGGGGGCTCAGGTGGCACCAGCCTCAGAAGGATCCTCAGGTTACTCCCATCCCCTGGGCTCTGTGAGCTCCCCTGTAACCTGGACACGTGCTCCATGCATCAGTGACCACTTGCTAGGGCACAACCCTGGGGGAGACCAGGCAAAGTTCTGACCTCAGGGTCCCGATGTCCAGTCTCGCTATCATCCCAGCCTGACCACCCCGCGGTCCCGGCCAGCAGGACTTGGGTGCACCAGGGGTGGCTGGAGGACAGCGGAGGCAGGGAGAGCCCAACGGTCAGGACCCAGCCCTCAGAGAGAGTCCTGGCCTTATCCTGCGGGGGTCCAGGGAGGTTAGGTTTACGTCCCCTTCGGCCTCCTGCCTCCTGCCTCCTGCCTCCTGCCTCCTGCAGGCATGGCTCCTGGCTCAGGCGTGGCTCCTGCCACAGCCTTCCCAGCCCCTGCAAGCACCCAAGTGCTTATCCTGAGCTCTCTGCTCCACGCCTGCGCACCGTTGCTGATGGGGTCAGGATCCTCCTTGGAGGAGCCTGGCCTACCCCTGCCGGGCTGTCAGCTACCCAGGTATTGGGCTGAGTGGTCATGTCTGTATCTCCAATGCTCAGCATAGCTGCACTGAGTGGCTGTATCTTGGGGAGCCCCTGGCTGCCCCATCCCCCAGAGTCCTAGGCAAAGAGGAGATGCTGGTTCTTGCCCAGAATAGGGAAGGCCTGCTTAACCAGGGGAGAGCTGCTTTAAAAGGTAGTGAGCGCCACATCTCTGGAGGTAATCAAGGGATGGATGGATGACTATATTTGGGAACCTTGAAGATACTGCTGCTGTGGGTGGGATTCTGGCCGTGGCCACGTGAGCTCTTCTTGCTTAGGAGATTTTATGATTCTGGCACCGAGTCTTGTCCCTGAAATCAGATTGCTCAGAAATCTCCAGCTCCACAAGGGGAGGAATCTGTTGGCAGAGCCAGAGAGAGCAATATTGTTCTCTGCACCATCCGAAGGGGCTGTGGCGGGGGGTGTGGGCGGGAGGGCAGGGAGCCTCTGTGGGTCCCTACTTCCCACCGCCCCACCCCTCCTCCCATGGCCTCCGTTTAACTCCGGAATAGCTTTAATTAAAAATGTGCCAGAGTGTTCACAGCCTAAATTACTCTATTGCAGCTCGTATTTTCTTTCTCTCGTCAGCTTTAAAATTTCATCAGCACAGCTGCTTCCTTGCGGCTGATTCACCGCAAGCCTCTGCGCTGGCGGTTATTTTTCCTGAGGTTCTCCGGGCCAGTGTGCTGCGGCGCGGGATGGATGCAGGGCCTGGGCCCTGGCTGCCCCTCGGTGCACCCCTGCCAGGCCGAGACCTGAAGCCGGTGTGGGCGCCCGGGAGCCCTTGGCCAGAGCACAAGGGGGCCAGTGGGCCAGTGGGCAGCCACCCGGGGGTTAGGTGGAGTCTCTGCTCCTTGAGGGGCCTGAGGAAGAGTGGGGGTAGGTGAGTTGACCTGGCCTCTTAGCGCTGGCTGGGATCTGGGGTGCACCCCACCCCGGCCCATCCCAAGGGGCAGCTGCATCCTGCGGGGAGTGTTGGGGGGGCTATAGAAGGGGTGCATCCCGGTGCCAGTGTGTGGAAGACACTGCCAGTCCTCCTTAAATCTGGGCTTTTAAATATGTGGGGCTCCTGTGAGCGTCCCCTCCCGGTCAGGATGCCCTCGGGGGGCACTGCACAGGGTTGGTGGGCAGGGGTGTGTGTGCGGCGCTGCACGGCTTCCGTCCCCTTCAAGGACTTGTGCGATCCTGTTCCGCTCCTGCGGTGTGTGCGGAGCCACGTTCAGGGGGCTGCAGGCCTGGCAGGCCCTCTCCCCCCAGGGAGCCGCCGTGTCCCCACCCCCCGAAGGCCATTGCCGCTGCTGCCCACCAGCGAGGAGAACCTGGGGTTCTTTCTGCCAGGCCTCTGCCAGGCCGGTGCCCCAGTGGCAGCTTGGATTTCAGCACAATCGCAGCTCCTCACTGCGACGCGTCCTTAGCGCCGTGGCCCCTGGTGAGAGAGGTTCGCTTCCTTCCCCGCCAGCTCTGGCCATCAAGTTCTGCGGACGTGCACACGTTTGTAGGCGCGCACTGAACGCAGGGGTGGGAATTGCCTGCTGCTAATGAAAAAAACTCCGCCGCCCCCATGCACCCACCTCCTCCCAACAGAACCCCCCGGGGACAGGGGAGACACAGCCCAGCCTTGAGCAACGTGTGGGCTGCTCCCACTGGGCCGGGGGCAGGAGGAGGTCGCCCCAGCCCGGAGCGGAATCTGGGCCCCTTTGCAGAAGGGCAGGCGGGCTCCATGCCTCCGGCTGGGACGGTCCCATTTTATGATGGATGGTCGGGCCCAAGGTCTCCCTGCTGAGACCCTGTCCCACTTTGGGGACCACCATGAGGGGGTGATGAGTGGGAGGAGGGGCCCTCCAGGTATGGCCACTGCGCCTGTCCTGCTCCTCCAGCCCCTGCCCCGCCCGCCCGCCCCGGTCCAGGGTTGGTTTGGGTGACCCTCAGCCTGCTGATGGGTGGGACGGACATTCCCGCTGCGTGTCACCTGCCCAGCAGAGCTCTCTGTTCCTGTGAGGTTGAAACGGGTGCTTGGGCCAGAAATGCCATGAAAGGCCGGAAGGCCTGGCTGCTGCTCATCTGGACCCCAGGGTCTGCGTGGGATTGAGTGTGGCCCCTGCCTGGTCCTCTCCCTGTCCTTCCCGGGTCCCAGCCCCCCTCACCCCACCCCAGCTTCTGCTGGCTGTGCCCTGAAGAAAACTGTACAAATAGGTGTGTTCATTCATTCGTTGATTCATTCTCTCATGGCTCGTTCACCCTTCCCTCTCCTGGGCTCACTCGGGTGGGCATCGGCCAGGGGCCCTGCCTGCACCCGCCCCTGTGGCTACAGCGGTGAGACCCGGAGCCTCCCTCGGGGCGCTCCTGTTGGGTGAGGCGGCTAACAGCACCCTGAGCAGGCGTTGGGAAGGCGCCCCTGCAGCGAGCCCCGGCACCGGCGGGAGGCGGGTGCACAGAGCCACGTGGGGGGAGCTACTCCAAGGGCCTGGCTAGCATGGGGGGCCCCATCCTCAGCGCCCCCGCTTGGCACCACAACTGACCTCCGCCCTGTCCCTCGCAGCAGGCAGGCTCCGGAGAGTTCCGGACGCTGCGGAAGGGCTTCTCCCCGTACCACTCGGAGTCCCAGCTCGCCAGCCTGCCCCGCTCCTACCAGGACGCCCTGCAGAACGTAAGTGCCCCTCCCCCAAGGGCCCCACGGTTTCTTTGTGAACCTGGCACCTCCGTGATCATGGGTCCACATTCTAGCGGAAGGTGGGGCTCAGACCTGTTAGTGACCTGCGGGGGCCTGAGGACAGCCTGTGGCCGAGCTGGGTCAGGGGAGGTGGTGGGACAGGCTTGGCCTGGCTCGTTCTCCCATGTTCTTGCTGGGCCCTGGGCCCCCGGACCCTCGGGGCTTGATCGGGGCCCAGGGTGGCGGTCAGAGGTGGAGGCCCAGCTCAGGGTGACATGGCAGCACCGGGCAGTGTCCAGAGGCCACGAGAGCAGCCGTGCAGGCCCAGCTGCCGCCCCACTGTGCAACTTGGTGACTTGTGTCACCCCTTGGACATGGAGGGGAGAGGCTGATGCTGGTGCTCGGGTTGGGGCTGGGTGTGTGCATGTGAGGGTCACTACCCCAGGCTCCGTAACTGAGGGTGGCCACGTGGACTGTGTCCTTCGGTTGTCCACAGGGGCCTCCAGGGTTATGCTGGGCTATGACCGGCCCTGATGGGACCCGGGGTTGGGGGTGGCTTGGGGCCTACGCTCCGGGACACAAAAGGCTACCCTGGGGGCAGACATGTCTGGTGGGCCTTCGTGACATCCTGGGACCAGCGAACTTGGATCTCTAGGTGCAGAGAGTACATGAGTGGCGGCCAGGGGCTGGGAGGAGGCTGAAACAGGGAGTGAATTGCTAAGGGGTGCGGGGTTCCTTTCTGGGGTGATGGGAGTTTTCTCTTGTGGTGATCGCACCATCTGTGAGTATGCTGGAGACCACTGGCCAAGAAGCACCTACCGTCCTGAGCTGGGAAGATGGCCACAGCAAGAACAGCCAGTGTCTTCAGCGTCCGCTGTGCACAGGGCCACTCGGGGCGAGGCAGGGACCTGGACTGTCCGGGTCAGACGTCACTCTGTGGGCCATGGGCCTCCTTCACCCCTCACCCCAGCCCGCAAGGACCACCCGGGCAGAGGCCCTGCTCCCCACGCGGGAACGCAGCTGCACAGCCAGGCCGCCAACAGCAGCGCCAGCAGCAGTGCCTCTCCATGTTTGCGGGAGCCCATGGCTGAGCGAGGGTTCGGTCACTTCATGCGTCACTTCCTGAAAAGCCAGGGCCACCCTCAGGGGGGCTCCTCCACGCCACCTCCCCTCCCCTCCAACCGTCCTGACGGCCAACATTGAGGGACTACTGCGTCCCGAAGCCACCTCTGTGGCTGCAAACTGAAAAGGGCTCTGTGACCTGCTGGCTGCTGTGCTCCTGGGCCTGCAGGGTGTGAGCAGGCGGAGCCGGGCCCCCAGGCGTGCGATGGACGGCCAGCCCCCCGTCCCGGCCCCTGTCCAGCCTGGCCAGGGGCCCAGCATCTGCCGCGGTCTCCCCAGCTCCTCCCCACAAGGGTGACTGGCCCAGATGGCCGTGGGGCAGGCCGGCGGCAGGACTCCTGCCTCAGGCCATGGAGGGGGGTGCACCCGTCCACCTCCTGCGAAGGGGATCAAGGCATTTGACAGCACCTTGGGGAAGCTGGTCTCCCCATGTTTCTTTCTTTTATTTGTTAATGGACTTATTTTCAAGCAGGTAGTTCAGCGGGTTTTAGTATATTCACGGATGTGTGTAACCCCTGAAAGAGACAGTATGTTTATCACGGTCCCCCCACGCCCTTGCTAAACTGCCTCTTAGCATTCCCTCCCCGCACCCCCTCTCCCGAGCACCCCGCAGGCCCTCGGCCCCGCAGATGGGCCTGTTCCGGCCCTTTGTCCAAGCGCAGCCCCGTGACACACGGTCAGTTCTCCGTGACCGGCGGCGTCCCCTCAGCACCACGTTTTGGAGGTCCTCCCAGGCTGCCGCCCTGTCTGCCTTGGTTCCTCTTGGTGGTTGAAGGACGCAGTGCGCTGTGCGAAGGGCTGGGAGCCTGACCATACGTGTGTGGCTGTCGCCCCCTGCTGTCGGGTGCGGGGAGTGCAGCCTCCTGCTTCAGGGTGCTCACCTGCGTGTGGCCCGCCTCCCGCCGGCCCCCAGCCTCCCCAGAGCTCCCAGATCTTTCTGGCAGCCCCACATGACAGGCCTGGTCTGGGCTGGAGTCAGGGACGCAGCTGTCAGGCATCCCAGGGCTCTGCACACACCCTGGGGCACAGGGAACCTTTTTGTGCTTCACAGGAGGAAACCGAGGCAGACCCTGACCCTAACCCAGACTGAAGGAGGGCCGGGGCCTCAGGGAAGCAGAGCCTAGAGGAGCTTGCTGGGGCGCGGGGGGCGTTTTCCATCCGGGTCCCCTCAGGCCCACTCGCAGGCCTTCTGAACCCCTGGCTCCTGTGGGCTCTGGGGCTACACCCTTGAGGCCTGTGTCTGTGAGCTTCTCCCACGGGTCCCGGAATCCAGGCTCCTCCTTACAGCCCAAGGCAGAAGCCTAGCACCCAGCTCCCCGGCTACCGGGCCAGTGACCCTTACAGGGGGAAGTGGGGCGACCCTGGCCAGACACCCTGACTCTGCCGCAGGCAGCCAGGGCCCTGAGAGGCTGGGTCCCGTCCTCCCCTGGCTGGTCCAGCTCATCCAAGCCCCTTCCTGCCCCCCAGTCTGGTGTTGGCCACTTAGTTGCCAGTTAGTGTTTGCTGAACCAGGGGGCCAGCTAGGGCGGGAGGCAGGTCCCAGGGCAGGTAGGGAGTTGTCCCCCGTGGGTGTGGGGAAACGCCCCCCTGCGTGGCGGGGGAGGTGGAGAGGGCTCTGGGGTCAGGACTTCGGGCCTTGCTAGGCGCTCTCGGAACCTCCGCCCTCCCGGCGGCCCGCACCGCCTTGCACAGAGGGTACCAGGCCTTCCACGGGTTCTCTGCAGAAAACCCGAGTGGCAGCGTGGGGTCCAGCTGCTGCCCCTCAGCCCTGGTCGCTCATCACACCTGCCTCCCCCGCCCCCATCTCCTCCTGCCCGGCCCCCGGGATCAGGCACCTCACTCGGTGCCGCTCCCACCTGTGGACACCACGTGGGGCTCCTCGGGGTCAGCTGAGCCTTGGTTGCCTCCCGCAGGGCCCAGCCTGCCCGGTGCCCGAGCTGTCCTCGCCCGCCTCCGCCAGCTACAGCTCCGCAGGACAGAAGCCCGAGGCTGTGGTGCACGCCATGAAGGTGAGTGCCGGGCCCGCTCCCTCGGGGCCCCGGTCCCCCGTGCGCTGTGGGGTGTGCGACCTGGAGCCCCACCTGTGCCCTCTGGGCATCTGAGCAGCAGGGTGGTGTCTTTCTGTCTGAGTGGGGACTGTGAGGCTGTGACTGTCTGGAGCCCACTGTGGGGAGGGACCCAGGGAGGCCTGGTGCCGGTAGCAAGGGCCCGTCTGCCCTTTCTGTACCTGGGGAAACTGAGGCCTGGGGTGTAGGCAAAGGCAGGCACCCCTCCGGGTCAGAGTCCCTGGCAGGACTGGGCTGGGACTAATGCCCAGGCCCGGCTGCTCCTGCAGGGTCTCCAGGTGCACGTGTGTCCTGAGGAAGCTCCTGTCTCCCGGGCACAGTCCCCCCCTCAGCTGTCCCCCCTCAGCTGCCGCACCCTGACCCCAGCCCTCCTGCTCGTTAAACACAGCTGGGGCCCTGGGTGGGCGTGAGTCCACCTGTCTGGGTGGCCCCTGCTCCAGGTTGACTGGTCATCAGCTCTGTCCCCTGCGAACTGGGGGAGCTGCTCCTCTGTGTGGTGTCTGCAGTGTCACTGGGGTGAGGGGAGAGGACGCAAGGAGGAGGGATGACCTGGCCCTCAGGTCTCTTGGCGCCCCTGGGCCTGGTTCCCCGCAGGTCCTGGAGGTGCACGAGAACCTGGACCGGCAGCTCCAGGACAGCCGTGAGGAGGGCCTGAGCGAGAAGGAGAAGGCCATCGTCCGCGAGATGTGCAACGTGAGCACCCAGCCCCCTGGGTGGGCGGGACCCTCTGCCGCCCCCCCTCTCCGCCCTTCCCTCCGCCTCCCCCTCCCAGCCGGGCAGCTGTGGGGAGGTGCTGGAGCCTGGGAGCCTGGTCTGTCCTCACTGCCCCCCGCACCCTGCCGAGAATAAGATCCCTGATCTTGGCAGGTCTGTCCATCCCAGAACGTGCCCCTGGCCCCCGTCCCAGGCCGCTGGCTTCCGGCCTCTCAGCTGGGCGGTGCCTCTGGTGACCGCTGACAACACAGGTGGTGCTCAGACCAGAGGTGCAGGCAGCACCCCAACTCTGTGATCTGCAGGGCTGGGTCTGCCAGGAGGGGAAGCACACCCCCTGACCCCCCTCACCGACACGCGCCCCTCCAGACCCCGGCAGGAGCCAGCAGGGGCTGAGGCAGGGGCCCCTCTTATGCTGCCTTCCGTGTCCCTGGGCCCCGCTGGACAGCTGTGAAGCTGAGCCTACACCCCAGTGCTGACGTGCTCAGGTGGCCAAGAGGGTAGACATGCAAAGGCCGGGTCCTCATGCAGCCTCAGTGTCCCCTCCTGGCCCCACGGCTCGGGCTGGGAGCAGGCAGCAGGCCGGCGGGCAGGCTGAGGGTGCGCCCGGCCCTCACCGCCCGCCTCTCTGCACAGGTCGTCTGGAGAAAACTGGGAGATGCCGCCAGCTCCAAGCCCTCCATCCGGCAGCACCTGTCCGGGAACCAGTTCAAGGGGCCTTTGTAGGGCCTTCCCTCTGTGGACACGGACTGCCCCTGCCCGGGTCCCCAGGGGCAGTGGCAGGCCTCTGGCCGAGCCACTGCTGTCTTGTGATGAATTGTACATAGGATGCTCCCCGCCGTGGGTCGGCTGCTGTTGGCCCACCCACTGCCGGCCTGCCCCGTCACCCACATCTCACTCACCAGCAAACCCGGAGGCCAGGACACCGCCCAACGGGTGCCCTGAGCCTGGCGGCCCCTCTGCTCCGGGCCCAGGCGTCAGGCTCCTGGGCGAGGACGGGAGGCTGCTCTCAGGCATGGGCCCGGGGGCCCTGCAGGCTGTGCCCACACCTCATCAAGCCCCTGTGTCCTGGCTGCCACCCCACTGGGCAGAGGCCGCTGGTAGGCGGCACTTTTCATCCACTCGCTGTGACCTGAACTCGGGCTCCCCAAGCATGGGGTCCCTTGAGCCACGGACGGATGGGGAGCTGCCAAGGCCCCCCTTCTGGCCTGTGCCCTGTGCCCCTGCTGCCAGCTGCCACTCCGTTTTAGAGTTCACACCGCCCCGCCGCCAACCACCCCGCCCTGAGCCAGGCGAGCCCTGTCCTTTCAGCTGCTCCCTGCCCGGTGCCCGAGGTATCTCTGCTTCCATGGTTCTCAGGACGGGCCAGGAACACAGGGAGGGTGGGCAGAGCTGCCCCTGGCCCCCTCTCTCCGGATGGGTAGCGCTGGGCCATGCCTGGGCCTGTGGTCCTCCACGGTGTCCCTGGAGCCTGGCCTCATCCTCGGTCGCTGTGCAGAGCTGCATGGCCGCAGTGACCAGGGTTTTGCCTGCCTTGGAAGGAGCCTGACCTGCCCTGGCTTGAGTTTGCTGTGAGACCTGCAGCTGGTTGCTCATCCTCTCTGGGCCCCTGGAGCAAAGTGAGGTGTCAGCAGCCCTGTGTGCAGTACTCCGGGTTGGAGGCCCTTGGCTGTGTCTGCTGTGCTCACAGCAGGAGCTGAGGGTGTCGCCTGCAGGGGCCGCAGGGGCTGCAGGGGCTGGGCCAGGGGCTGGAGGCAGGGGCCGGGGGCTGGGGGCAAGCCCAAGTTAAATCCTGCCTCTGCTGCCTCCCCGTGGACTGTCCCCCCTGCACCTCCTCCCCCTGCCGGGAGCCTCCGTGTTCTCTGAGGTTGGGTGGGCCCACGAGGGCCCCCTTGCAGGCTCTGAGGATCGCACGACACCCCGGTGCAAATGACCGTGTTTGCGCTGTATGAGTTTTCAAACGCGAGTGGGCAGAAAAGGAGGCCCAGAGAGGGCCGGCGATCTGTGGGTCACTGCAGGTGGGACCCCAGGGCCTGGGCAGCAGGCAGGGCCGGGCTGGTGTCTGCTGTCTGCGGTTGGGAGGCCCTGGGCCCACTTCCTCCATTTGGTTCTCGCCCGTCCTCGGCCTTCCCTGTCCAGCTGGTACCGGGCTGCAGTGGCCTCACTGGGCCTGAGGGCTTGGCTTTGCATCAGACAGACCCGTCCAGGCCTGTGTGAGGGGCGGGGACCAGGACCTGGCAGTTCCCATGGTCCGTTGGCTGCTGGGGCTGTCGGGTGACAGGCTCAGGGGAGAGGCGTGTGGCCCTCTCATGCCCAGGCAGTCTGGAGGGCAGCAGGCGCGTCCCAGCTGCCCAGGGTGTCATAGGGAGCGGTGGGCTCTTTCTGGAAGAAACTTGCCGTCAGGGCAGGTGGTGGGCTCCCTGTCACGGGGGGGCGAACATCGCCGGTCACAGTCCTGCGTGATTCCTGCCCTGGTGGGCTGTCTGCTGGGGGCAGAGGCCCCCTCTGGTCTTGGGAGCCCAAAGAACCACTACAGCCAGGGCACAGGAGCCATGCAGGGAGCCCGTTGGCCAGGTTTGGATCAGGTTGAAACTAAGCAATAAGGAAGGCTTCCTGGCATCTGCACTGACCAGGGCCACTCCGCTCCAGAGGGAAGTGGCCCTGCACCTGAGCCTGGGTGGCACCCCGTGACTGGGTGGGGCGTTCCTGGCGCGGAGGCAGGAGGGGGTGGTGCAGACCCGCCTGCCCCTGCGGGGGTCCAAGTCAGCCCCGAGGGCTCGTGACTAGGACAGAACTGCCTGCGGCCGTCCCCTCCTAGTGGAATACAGAAAGCAGTTGAGGGAAGCCAGCAGCCGCCCTGCCCGGTCCACGCTGGGTCCAGTTCACGGGTGTGGGGTGGAGCCCGCCAGCCCCGGGGCCAGCTCAGGGGAGCGCTGCAGCTGAGGGGCGACACTGGGTGGCCCTCCGCCCCTTTGGAGCCTCTGAACGCTCACGGCGGGTGGGGGTGTTGGTGAACCTGGTGTCCTTTCATGAAGGCCCTTTCCTCCCCAGTCCTCTGCTTCTAGAGCCTGACGCCACGGGGCCCCTGCTGTGGCCCCAGTTCCCACTGTGACGGGCCACCTTCCAGCCTCCCCCGGGGCCCAGGCGCTGGGGACCGCGTGTGCGGAGTCTGTCCTCCAGGGTGGCGCGTTTCTACCCAGAAGCGGTTAGCTCTACACATCAGTGTTTTAAAGAGAAGTGACCTTTCACTTTTTTTTTCCTTGAAAACTTGAGAGGAAACAAAGTACTACTGATTTTAAGAACCAGCGCATGACTGCAGAGCAGTAGAGGTGTGCGTTTTTCAGGATGTGGGGCAGGACCTGCTGCTTTCCGACGGCCGATGCCTGGCCCCGTCCCCGCCGCAGCCTCGCTGTCTTCGCTAGGACGTGACCGAGGGCGGGGGCCAGCCCCGGCTCCAGCCCATGTCTACCTTCTGTCAGACCCCTTTGGTTTGGGGAGAGCAGAGAAATAGAACTTTTTGATAGTGTGGTAAAAACATTGAACTATTTTAGTACAAGGTAACAGAGTGTGACAGTGTATACTTTGCGCTAGATAAATAAAGGCTCTTCACAAGCCTCGTGGTGGGTGCGCAGTGCCTGTTTGTCCTGGGGGGGCGGCTCCAGAGGGCGGCAGCTGCTGCTCCAGGGGCCTCTGCGTCGCCACAGGCCAGAAGCAGAGGAGTTCACGTTGGAACCCTCATCGCACCTCGGAACATCTACCCGGGCAGGTCAGCTCCCCGCGGGATCAGAGCCCCAGTGCTTGCCTGGGCGGTGGTGGGACCCTCAGGGCCCGAGGGGGAGCCCACCCGCAGCTGCAGTGGGCCCTGAGCCCCGCCTTCTGCCAGGGAGAGAGAGGTTTCAGAACTGCTTTTATTTGGATAACTGACTGAAGGGGTCTCTGCCACCGGGATGGAGTTCACAGTATGTTGTTATGTTCACACTTCAAAAATATATCTCTATGTGCAGGAATTTGCAGATGGATGTAAACGTACGTTTACTTCCCAAGTACACTCCTCCCCTTCTTCCTGAAGAAAAAAAAAAAGCCATCCAACCAGGCAACCCCTTCAAAATAACTTTAATAACAAAGGGTGTAATGATCTCTGAACAACGGTGGCTCTTCTGACTGACCAGGCGTCAGGAACAAGTGGAACAGGGTGAGGCCCTGAACCTGAGAGCCCAGGCAAGGCAGGCACTGGCTTCCGGAGGGAAATGCGTGGACGCCATCTCTCGAGCCGGCGTGGCTGGCTACGTGTTCACTAGTGTCAGGTCACCCGGTGCAGGACTCGCCCGCCGTGCCCTCCGCACTGCAACTGCCTAGCGTTCTGCACGTGGCCTGCTTCTCGCCCACTCCCACTACTCACGGTGACTAGGAAAACTTGTTTTGAAAAAAGGGAAGAAAGGCACCAGGCTATCTCATCCAGGCCGCGCGCCCCAGCCCGCCAACGGGAGGCATACCCGGAGGGGGGATGGGTGGGGGCACAGGTGGCTGCCCTCCAGGGGGCACAGATGGAGGTGGGTAGCTGGCGGGAGGCAGGCCCAGGCCTGGAG
>PVIW01006978.1:0-78821 GCA_004026585.1 Noctilio leporinus | reverse complement strand
GGGGGGGGGGGGGAGGGGGACAGAGGGGAGCAAAAAGGGGATGGATGTAATACAACAACAATAAAATTTAAAAAAAAAGAAAGAAAAACTAAAAATGGAACTGCCTTTTGATCCAGCAATTTCGCTACTTGGACTATACCCAAAGAATCCTGAAACACCAATTCATAAGAACCTATGTACACCTATGTTCATAGCAGCACTATTTACAATAGCCAAGTGCTGGAAACAGCCTAAGTGCCCATCAGTGGATGATTGGATCAAACAACTTTGGTACATTTATACAATGGAATACTACACAGCAGAAAGAAAGAAGGAACTCCTAACCTTTGCAACAACATGGATGGAACTAGAAAGTATTATGCTTAGTGAAATAAGCCAGTCAGTGAAGGACAAATACCATATGATCTCACCCATTACAGGACAATAATGAGCAAAATTAACAAGCAAAACAGAACTAGATATATGAATACTGTGAATAAACCTTCAGTGGTCAGGGTGGGAGGGGGTTGGGGGAAGGGGGGAGGAAAAGGTAAGGAAGAGGATCAGTTTAGACAAGAACCTAGTATAAAGGAACCATGGATATGGACAACAGGTGGGATTGACTTTGGTGGGGAGTGGATGGGTGGGGAGGAGGACAGAGGGGAGCAAAAAGGGGATGGATGTAATACAACAACAATAAAATTTAATTTAAAAAATAAATTTATTTGTAAAAAGATTGTTCCATTGTCTTTTGACTTGCGCAGCTTCAGTTGAATCGAAACATTCAGGTCTCTTTTGAATGTCCCATGTATTCAGTGATGACTTTCCAATCTGGTTGGTGGGAATGTGAATCATTCTCAGCCCTGAATGAGTTCTGGGAATTGTTTTGCTTACCACTCCCCAGTAACTGTTTTTCCCCAGAAGTTGTTTTTTTCCCAGCTTTGTAGTGTTTTGCTTTGCACATGTGCAGGTTAGCATTCAGGGAAAGACTCAAGAGGATTCCTATGCAGATTTCTGGAACTCCTTCCCAATGGAGTGTTTTCTCTTCTGTAATTCTCTGTGCACAAATTCTGTCCCCTGCTGGTCCTTTTTAAACTAACAGCCAGGCTTTCTTTGAGTTCCTCCTTCCTGTACTGATGTCCAGAATTGCCTCCCTGTATAACACTGGGTGATCATTAGTCTCACAGAGGTTGTTTACAGTAAGAGAATTGTATGAATTCCCCAGTCCACAGTGCAAATCTAATCAGTCGTTCTGAAGAATGTTTGGCCAACATGTATATATAATATTTAGGAATATACATGAATATTTGAATTTCTAAGTATTCAAATCATATTTTATAAAATAATATGTTCAGAAATAGTACCATTGTATTCAATAATGTTTGCATACATTTTTTTTGTTTGTTTGTTTGTTTGTTTGTTTGCATACATTTTTGACATCAGTATATTCATTATCACTGTGACCAGTTTTGTAGTCTTTAACTCCAGAGCACATTATTTTTTACATTTATCGAAATTGTAGGAGATACAGTGCTTTTTAAATCTTTGTAATATTTTCCTTGGCTGGTATGGCTCAGTGGATTGAGCACTGGCCTGTGAACCAAAGGGTCGCCAGTTCGATTCCCAGTCAGGGCACATGCCTGGGTTGCAAGCCAGATTTCCAGCCAGGTCCCCAGCTGGAGGCATGCAAAAGGCAACCATACATTGATGTTTCTCTCCCTTTCTTGTTTCTTCCCTTCTCCTCTCTCTGAAAATAATAAAATAAAATATTTTTAAATCTTTGTAATATCTTACTATGAGAAATTTTACTCAAGCCATAAATTTTCAATGAATTATAGTTTTTTCTTTCGTTTGTCTTATAGGTATGGAATTATCATCTCTACAACCCAATTTGTTACTATGTTTTTAATTTTTTTTCAATTATATTTTACTTTCATTATTATTTTGTATTGGTTTCAGGGATACATCATATTGGTTAGGCAATTGTATACTTTACAAAGTACTCAACTGGCACCCTGCATACTTACTGCAATATTATTGATTATATTACAGTATTACATTGCTTTTTAAGATGTTGAATGGTTTTTTAAAAAATTAAGCATATTTTATTGTACACTCTTACAGTTGTCCCAAGTTTTTCCTTTGTCCCCCTCTGTCCAGTAACCCCCTTCCATCCAGCAATCCCCTACCCCTTAGTTCATGTCCATGGGTTACACGTGTAAGTTCTTTGGCCTTACCCTTGGCTATACTATTCTTAATACACATACCCTCTCTGTCTATTTTGTCCCTACCAATTAGGCTTCTTGATTCCTTCACCATTTCTTTTTCTCCCCCTGTACCTATGATTCTGTTCCTATTCTGGTGGTTTGCTTAGTTTGTTTTTGTTTTTATTTTTTAGATTCAGTTGCTGATAGTTGAGTTTGTCATTTCAATGTTCATTGTTTTGATCTTTTTATTAAATAAGTTCCTTTAATATTTCATATACTAATGGCTTGATGATGATAAACTCTTCTAGCTTTACCTTGTTTGGGAAGCACTTTGTCTACTCTTCAGTTCTAAATGATAGCTTTAATGATAGAGTAATCTTGGTTGGAGGTCCTTGCTCTTCATTGCTTTGAATATTGCTGGCCAGCCCCTTCTTGCCTGCTGAGTTTCTTTTGAGAAATCAACTGACAGCCTTATGGGAACTCCTTTGTAGGTTATTCTTTTCTCTTGATGATTTTAGGAGTCTCTCTTTACCTTGAACCATTGATAGTTTAATGATGATGTGTCTTGATGTGGTCCTCTTTGGGTCCAACTTATTTGGAACTCTGTGCTTCCTGGACTTGTATGTCTATTTTGTTCACTACATTAGGGAAGTTTTCCTTCATTTTTTCAAATAAGCTTTCAATTTCTTGCTCTTCTTCTTCTGACACCCCTATGAGTTGTATGTTGGTACGTTTAAAGTTGTCCCAGCGGTTCCTAATCCTCTCTTTGATTTTTCAAGTCTTGTTTCTTCTTTCTCTTCCAGGTGAATGTTTATTTTTTCATTTTATTCCAAATCATCGATTGGAATCCAGGATTCTTTGCCATCACTGTTGGTTCCCTGTATATTTTTCTTTATTTCACTTTGTATAACCTTCACTTTTTCCTTTATTTTATGGCTGTACTCAGTCATTTCTCTGAGAATCCTAATCACTGGTGTTTTGAACTCCGCATTTAATAAGTTGGTTCTCTTCATTTCATTTAGTTCTTTTTCTGGAATTTTGTTCTGTTCTTTCATTGGGGCCATATTTCTTTGCCTCCTCAATTTGACTTCCCCTCCTGTGTTCTGTGTGTTGCGTAGAAGCTGCTTTGACTCTTTGTCAGGGTAGCATAACCTAATGTGGGTAGGTGTCCTATAGGGTCCAGTGGCACAGCCTTCCCTATGATCCAAGCTGGTACTTGAGGTATACCCTTGGTGGGCTGAGTATACCCTCCTCTTGTAGGTGAGTCTTGGTTGCTGTGGGCAGGTCAATGCAAGGAATTTACCCAGGTCAGTCAGCTGCAAGGACTGGCTGTGACCACTGACCACCAGCCTCTAGGCTCCATGGAGAATTAGCTGTTTAGGGCCAGGGTGGTGGTGCTCTGACATGGCCTGTAGCTCTCCACAGGATGTGCTCGCCTGGGGTTTCCTGGGTGGTGCCAGCCAAGGTAAGCCCCAACCTGTGTTTTGCCTGGGGCCACCCTGCCTGAGCTATAAAGCACCCTGAGATGCTGCTGCTTGTGTTGGACTTGGAGATTCCCAGGGGATGCCTTGCAGTGAACCTAAGCTGGCTGCTGACACTGCTGGGCCTGAGGCTCACTGAGGCAGCTGTTGCTTGTTTGCTAGGATTTAAGAAGTTGTGAAGCATGATCTGAGATCAGCCATTCTTCTGGAAAAGCATCTTGGGTGGGCCCATAAGTTGGGTGGAAGGGAGTCTCTGCGGATCTCCAAGGCAAGTCAAACAGTGTTATCCAGGTTGATGGAGTCTCAGATATGGGACCAGGTTGCCTCCTCCATCTTGATGGATGTGGTTTCTTTAATTCTGTAGTTGTCAGACTTTCATTCTATTTGATTTCTGATGGTTCTGGCTGATGGTTGGTCTATATTTTAATTATAATTTTGATGTGGTTGTGTGAAGAGCTGAGCCATGTCAACCTACACCATCTTGACCAGATCCCAGAATCTCCTGTTTAATTGTCTTTTATGATAGTTTGCAATTGAATTGTTATCATTCTGGGAATCCTTTCTTACTTTTGATCAGTTTCTTCTTCTCCTACTCTATTTAAAAAACAAACAAACAACAACAACAAACACCTCACTGATCAAACAGTGACCTTCCAAACTAATGCTGATTGAGATGACTTCAGAATAATGTATTTGCTCTAGATAGTACTTTCCTGTTCAGAATTAATAGAGAAAAAGCACTCATAATATGAGAGATGTTGCTACATGTACTTTCTCTTTTCTGAGATTATTTTGAGGGAAAAATTTTTTCTTTATATAACTATATAGTATTTTTTGTCTTGGAATTGTAAGTTATTTTTGTACTTTATGCTCATGAAGATGATAACAGTTGCCTACTATCTTTTGATAAGCCTTAGAATTAATTGCCTATTTGATTTAAGTTTTCCTATAGTAGCTAGAATAAATTATCCTACAGATAATTGGCAGCCTGCTCCTAGGACTGGTTTCATCTACTACTGTTATCCCAATTAAAGTAAATGTATTTCATAGGATAGAATATTTCAAGTGGAAAATGAAGAATAAATTAAATTTTTAAAATAAGTAGGCTTTATTACAACATCTCATGAAAATCCAATCCACATATTAAAAGAGAAGCTACCTGGCTGGTAGCACAGTGGATAAGGTGCCAGCCTGCGAACCCAGAGGTCGCTGATTCCATTCCCCAGCCAGGGCACATAACCAGCTTGCAAGCCAGGTCTCCAGCCAGGTCGCTGGCTGGTGGCAAGTGAAAGGCAACCATACATTGATGTTTCTCTGTTTCTCTCCCTCTCTGCCTCTCTCCCTTCCTCTCTTTCTGGAAATAATAAGTAAAATCTTTTTTATAAAAGAGAAGCTAAATGCTTCTTTCTTGTCTTACAGTTGGGAGGTAGTTAGCTTCCACCTACTCATAAAATAAGTCAGTTAAAACTGAGCTTTGTTGGCAGAAAATGAAGCATATTGATTGATAAGTTACTTTCAGACAGTGAATATACTATAGCTAGCATTATTTACTCATTTTCTTGGACTATGATTTTTTATGCCACTTTTTTTAAAAAAGATTTTATTTATTATATTTTAGAGAGAGGGAAAGAGAGAGAGGCAGAGAGGGAGAGAAACATCCATGTATGGGTGCCTTTCACCTGCCTCCAGCTGCAGACCTGGCTGGAGACCTGGCTTGCTACCTGGTTATGTGCCCTGGCTGGGGAATCGAACCAGCGACCATTGGATTCGCAGGCTGGCACCTATCCACTGAGCCACCAGCCAGGATGCCACTTTTTCATATTGCAGTTTTTTACCTCCTATGAAATTATCAGTATTTAGTTAATTATTAAACTCCTATAGAAGAAACATATTGGAGGTTTCTATGACATGGTACGTATGGATTTAAAGTGAAATTGACTTTAGGAGGAAATAATACCTCCACCCATGAGTTATTATTTATATTTTTAAATAAAGTATTATATATTTCATCTACTTCTCAATAACTAGAGCACTGTTATCTCTTTCTACTTCCCTCAACTCAAGAGTTAAGGGTATTATGATTTGCCTCAGCTGCGGAAATAGGCCCTGATTGGCTTTAACTCTTTTATAAAGTGTTTTTCTTAGGTCATTGTGATTGATTATGGAATGGATACTTACTGAGAACTTCTTAGAGGAGTGCTTTCTTTCTTGTGAGATTGACTAGAAGAGCTGCAAATTATATAATCAAGATAATCGAGATGTGACAACTGGCATTGCTGCAGTCATTTCTCTGAGCAGCAAGCTAGTCACCAGGTGAAGCCCACGCATGGAGGAGGTCATGGCTAAGAGAAGGGCAGAGAAGTGGAATCTCTGACCAATGTTTGACCCTCTTAGAGTGTAAAATTAGCTCTGTGCATGGATAGTCAGTTCTATGATCTGATAAATATGCCTAACCCTGTTTGAGTTTCTTTTTCTGTATAATAAACATTTTAATTAATAATTAGGATATCAATTTACAATCAATTTTGAAAGTACTGATATTTAATTTACTCCTTTAATATAATTTTCAATTTTAATAACATTAGGCTTACACCTTTAATTTATTCAGCAAGTATTTGAATAATTCAGGATATGTAAGTTTATATGGTTACAGGTAACAACAGATTGATAGCATGTTTTCAGCTTTTCAAATATTAACCTCTAGAAACTTAAAGCATTTTCATGCTAAGGGTCTGTTATGGGAAATGCTAAAATACAACTTTTCCTCATGTGAAAAATATTTGAGTGACAATTCTGTATTAAAGCATATTTATAAGGTAGATGATACATAGCTCATTTTTTATTGCCTTTTATATTAAATGTATAGTTTTTCAGTTTGTTTTTAATGAAAGACTACTTTCATCAAAACTTGGCTTTATCCACAGCTTAATTGGCTCACCATTTTGGTCATTGTAAATACCTAACACTATTTTTGCCAGTAAAAGGCCTCATAATTTAGCCTATACCTTTCAAACTTTATTTCCCATCCTTTTTCTTATTCAGTGAGATGAATGTGCTTCCCTGATCATGCCCTTGCTTGGCTTGTTCATTCCAATCCTTTCTGCCTAGGTTATTAATACCCATTTTCCTTGCCCCAGTTCTGATTCAAACTTCTCAGTAAAATCTTTGTCAATTATCCATCATAAGTATAAGTGGTCTCACAAACTATTTTCTGTATGAAAAGTCAGCAAAGTGAATAAAGTAAAACAAATGACCTTCATTCCTAATTCAACCCTTCAGAGCTGAACCTCTTAATAGTTCTGATTCTTGATATTTTTTCTATGTATTTAAACATATATGACTTATTTGGTTATCACTTCTTTTCACTCTGTATTGGAGAGAACAATTCTAGAAGTTTAGTTGTATTTAAGTTTTTCTTTTAGCAAAAATATTTCAGGAGTGGTATGTGTACTTTATAGTGCAACATAACAGGAAATACATACTATCTGGTGATCTTTCCATGTTATGTTTCATTGGGTCAGTGACTGAGGTAAGGTCAGCCTGATCTGCCCATCAGCCTGCCTCTCTGGATGACTATCTCATTCTTTTAAATTGTCATAGATGGCCACTTGACTGTTACCATAGTAAGATAACATGTAGATGTTAAAAGGTAGGGCTCCAGAGTTAACACTGCCTGCCGTTTATGACTTTCAGCAAATGAAGATTTGTTGAAGCTGAATCTTATTTAAGATATTTCCTTAAAAATTATTTATGTTGTCTTAAGCATTTTCTGTAAACTTCAGCTTACTTTATGGTTTCTACTGCTATTTATATAGGTTTGCATTTTTATAATCATTAGACTTCAATAAAAAGAAATAGGCCATGGTAGGAAAGCACTCATAAATGAAATAATTGCTTACTCTAAGTGCATTGAATTTTCTTCATTTAAATTAATGTCTTCTCTGGCTGCCAATGAAATATATACCGGGTAGGGCAAAAGTAGGTTTATAATTGTGTGTATGCAAAACCACAGAATTTATTCTTGTATTATTATCAATTATTGAAGTCTAATGATCTTTTTAATTTTTTAAAGATTTTTATTTCATTGTTTTTAGAAAGAGGGAAAGGGAGAGAGATATCAGCGTATGGTTGCTTTTCACCTGCCTCCGGCCACGGACTTGACTAGAGACCTGGTTTGCAACCTTATTATGTGCCCTGGTTGGGGAATTAAACCTGCGACCTTTGGGTTCCCAGGCCAGCACCTTATCCACCATGCTCCCAGCTAGGGCCTGAAGTTTAATGGTCTTCGGGGATATTATTGAATAAGATCTATTGGTGAATTGTTTAAATTTATAGTAGGTAGATTTATAGTAGTTAGATTCAAAGTAGGTTGGAATTCAGAACAAGTATTTCATTAGAGGTTCGGTGTCACCCTTGAAAGAGATCTTTATTTCAGCAAGATTACTTTGTGTCAATGTTTCCATCATTGGTTTGGTTGAAGGTTTAAAAAGTATGTTAAGAAAAAAAAAAAAAAGTATGTTAAAAGCTGGACTTGGATAGTTGGCATAATAATATCCTTAATGATACAGATTTAGGATACGATTAAAATTGGAAAAGTCTCTGCATAAAGTATATTTTTATCTATACCAGGAATATGAAGCACGAACAGGGAGGACCTGTAAACCACCACCTCAGTGTTCAAGACGTAAGAATTTTGAGTTTGAGCCGCTTTCAACCACTGCCCTGATTCTTGAGGATCGACCATCGTGAGTAACCCAGTGCTCCTCAGGCTCACTGTTTATAGTTTAAACTTAAATGCAGTTTTTCTTACCATTTCACACAAAAGAGTTCAAGGAATTAGATACAGAAATAGCTTTATTTATTTATTTATAATTTAAATAATAAGGAGGTCCCTGACTGGTGACTCAGTGGATAAGTGCAGCCTGTGAACTCAAAGGTCACTGGTTCAATTCCTAGTCAGGGCACATAAACAGGTTGCAAGCCAAGTCTCCAGCCAGGTCTGTGGCTGGAGGCAGGTGAAAGGCAACCATGCATGAATGTCTTCCCTCTCTACGTCCCTCCCTGTCCTTCTCTCTAAAAATAATAAATAAAATCTTTGTAAAAATGGCTTTAAAAAAATAAATAAATGGAGAGGGATATATTTTCCAGAAGTCTCTAAGAGCCAAAATATGAGATATAAAATTTTGGTTTTTTATATTTATTTCTATTTCAACCTTCCTTTGCCTTATCTTAATATGATAAGGCAATTGTTTTTTTCTTTCTTGACCTTGAATAATAAGAGTATTTGTCCTGATTTGTTAAACTATTGAAATGACTATCAACCAGTTGGTTTATTGTTAACTAAAAATACATGATTAATACCCAGAAAACCATCTTAAATTCTTCCCCTCCCATTCCTGCCCTTCCCATCGCAGTGGTCTACAAAGTTGCTGTTCTTCAAACTATTTCTCTGATTTGTTACCAAACAAAGCACACCCTCCCTAAAGCAAGATCATTTGGTTCTTAACCCCATTTCCCCTCCTTTATGAATTCCCCTCTCTGGATCTATTTTTTTTCTTCTAGATGTCTCTTTCCTTCCAGTATAGTAATTCCTAACCTTTTTTTTGTCATTTTCCTGGTATGTAGTTTTTTCCACTCATTATCCTGAAGAGTATAATAAAATCATCTGGAACAAATAGGCTGAGATTGAATATTTTTTAGACATTGTGAGGGAAGAAAATCTAGACATAAGTAATTATTTTAAAATTCTTATCTCTTTTTTCTTTTTAAGCTAAAGAATTGTCATCAAATTGATCCTGTTTTTAAGGATTTATAAAATATGTTTATATTTTTCTATTGGTAAGAAAAAAAGCAACTTGTTAGAAATTTAGTTATGAGAAAGTGTCAAAGTTTTATTTGTCCTGTTGACAAGGAAAATGAACCAGGCCGATTCAAACACTGGTTAGATAAGCAAGAGAAGAATACTTAGTTAAGTGATCTTTTGACTCTTGACTGACAGCTGAGTAGGTAGATAACTAAGTTTCCAAAAGAACTTTCTTAAACATCTTTAAATTCACCCAAAATGAATTAAATTTTTAGCAGGAATCTTAATTTCTTCCTAGAAGGAGGTTATAAAAATACTATGCAAACAGTTCTATGCTAAACTGTCTTTGGTACAAATTTTTCTTTATACCATCCTCTATTTTTACAATCAGACCTAAGCCTTACCTTCATGACCTTGCTCATGTTATGGCCCTCACTTGGAATACAGTTATCTTATTTTTACTGCTAATGTACCTGGTTCTTTAGAGATTAGGCTTTATCCATTTTTATCAAGTCAAATACTTGTTGACATCTTTAACCTTCAGTGATATATGCTTCTCTTACATTTTTCTTGTAATTTATACAAGCAGTTCCATGGAATTGGAACTTGAAAATAATATATGAGACACAATAACATTATAAAAAGTGTACCAAAAATGAGTATGCAACTAAAAAAAGTACTTTGATTTTCCACTGTGCCTTTGACTACTTGAACTTAATATATTAATTATAATACATATTGTAACCCTTATGCTGTTTCTCTGTGTTTACATGTAATAGATTCAGCTTGGTAGCTATTATTCCACTCAACTCTGAGATGCTATGATTTAATTTTAAAGTTTGTTTACTTCTTTATTTTGAAGTCATCTTTTCTTTGGGGGGAGTGATTTATATGATTTATATATAAGTAAAACAAACCAATGAAGGCTTTCCATGATGTTGGAATATGGAATATGGAATTACTCATCCTTCCTCTACTACAAGGTGCATGTGATAAAGTGGCAATAACTCTGCATCTCCTTATTTCACATGCTTCTTATTAATTCTGAAAAACTATGTTTCTGAGATTATGATTTAACATCATTGTTTCAGATATAAATAAAGCATTAAATTCTGAAAGCAATCATCATGTCGAAGGAATACGATGATAGACCAACCATAATGTCTGGACTGCATGCAGGGCAAACAGCTAAGGAAATTGTGGACTTCAATAGCATCCGTTTACATACAGTTTACAACATGAATAAGGTATATGATGCTGATCGTGATGTCGCCACACCAACAAGGAAAACACATAAGGTACACAAGGATCACACAAGTCCAGATATTGTACACAGAATCCAGGAGATCATTGGTGAAGATCCAGAAAAGTCAATGTGCTCCATAGCAAGAGAACTGCAGATGTTGGATGCAGTGGTTCATAAGATTATTGCTGAAGATATCAGATACAGATTGTATGTTCTTAGGAGAGGCCAGTTTATGACACAGCAGACAAAGGAAAGACACTGTGAAAAAGTAGGGAAACTGCTAACAAAATTGAAAAATCCCAAAGGAAAAAACCCTCTGATTTTCTTCTCAGATGCAAAGAATTTTCAGCAGTACCAAATAGTCAACAGAAGACACAGCAGGTGGCTCTATGAGAATCTTAATGAAGTTCCAATTGTCATGAAAATAAAATTTCCTGCTACAGTGATGGTGTTAGGTGTTGTCAGTAATGAAGGAGATATCATGACCCTGCTTTTTTTTCCACAAGGCTTGAAGGTAACTGCTGGTATTTACCTTGATATTTTGAGAGAAGTGGTTGTACTGTGGATGAAGTAAGTCACAAATGGACGTCATTTTATCTTCAAACAAGATGGTGCACCAGCACATAACACCACGAAGGTGCAAGAATTTCTCAGTGTCATTGTTCCTGAATTCTGGTCAAAGTAAAGCTGGCCACCTAGTTCACCAGATGCAAATCCTTCAGACTATTATGTATGGAGCATTTGTGAGAGAGAAGCTAATAAACAACCTCATTCCAATAAAGAAGCTGTTAAAGCTAAGACTGAAAACATGGTGTCCATGGATAAAGAAAAATTAATTAAAGTGTGCTCAAGATTCCAGAGTTGAATTGAGTCTGTTATTGCAGCAAGTGGAGACTTTTTTTTTTTTAAGATTTTATTTCATTATTTTTAGAAAGAGGGGAAGGGAGAGAGGCAGGGAAGGGAGAGAGGCAGAGAGGGAGAGAGACATCAATGTATGGTTGCGTTTCACCTGCCTCCAACCATAGACCTGACTGGAGACCTGGTTTGCAACCTGGTTATGTGCCCTGGCTGGGGAATCGAACCTGCGACCTTTGGGTTCGCAGGCTGGCGCCTTAACCACTGTGCTACCAGCCAGGGTGAGACTTTTTTTTTTGAACAATTAAAAAAATAATGACTATGTTTATGCATTTACATAATAATAAATTTATTTCAAAATATAACACTTATGTGGTATGTTGTTTTTTACTAAGATTTTGCCACTTTATCGCACGCACCCTGTACAATTGAAACATAGATATACATAGACAACATGAGTATGAAAACTTCAGTTTTATTGAGGATAAAACCAGATGAGAATATATGAGTGCACCCTGAGTGTTAAATGGCACTTCCTTTTATCCCCCCCAGAATACTCTCTTAATAGATTTGGATCTGCTAACATCCATCCTTTCACAGGCTGAGAAAGTTTTTAGGTTTCTTCTGTTTATAGAGGCAGCCCAGTTCTGTTAACACTACTATTTAAATTTTGAGGTGGCATTGAGGTGGAGTAGAAGGCAGAAGTTTTTCCTCGTCTTGGAATTGATGTTGGAAACATTCTCTTGTATAGGTCAAAGTGATAATAGGAGAGGAGGAGTTTCCCATTGCAAAAGGGAGTTTGTGAATTGGTCTTACTTTTCCTTTCTTAGCCTCTAATTTGCGGTAGCATCCAAAATCGATAGCATAGGTTTTTATAGTCGAAACATTTTTTTAAAGATATGCAATTACAGTACTACAGATGATTAATTTGAAGTCTCAGAGGATTTCAAATATAGGAATTTCTGTAATTTCATCCTTTTAATTTTTCATTCTTCCTGTTCCCACCTTAGTCTATCCACCTCACAATAAAGACAGCCTTGAATAGGAAGATAAGAACATTCTTACTAGTTGATGTGTTGATATGAGCCTCTTATATTTTTTAACTCACTTAAGCTTATGGAATTCTTTTTTAACCACCAGGGGATAGAGCTGCCTTTTTTTTCTCTTCTAGCTTTCTCTATGAGTACTATTCATACTAGTATCAAATGAAATGGTAGAAACACTTAAAGATACAAGTGAAAGGTGATAAAAAAGTATAGTTTCTTACAGTAGCAAATGTTCATACTGTGATTTTTAGCATGATTCATTATCTTAGATATTCATGAATGGTTTCTTGTCTTTACCATGTAGCTAATCGACACTTCCATTAGAGGTAGGAATAAACCATATCTTTTTCTTATAGAATTTAAATGCTGAGTAAGGTGCTTAATATTTCTTGGTTGATAATATTTATTCAGTCTTTAATTTTCAAGATTAAAAAATTTGATTTTTTTTTTTTTTCATTTCCTTCTCCAGACAGATGACTGCAAAATTAGTGATTTTTTTGGAGGAAAAAAAATACACAAAAACAAGTCTGTATACATATTTGTTTTTATGCTTTATTTTCTGTTCAGCCTGTAGTTATTTAGCAGTTCCGGTATTGAAGCTCTTCCTCAGATTGTCAAAGATTGGTAGGATACTTAACATATGGATCATTCAACTTTGGAGCATAATTATTGAATACCTGCTATTAAGGTTTTTGCATTTGTGGTGATGATTCAAAAAAGGGGATACCAAACCTTTCAATACATAATTATTATGTACTATTCTGTTTCAGACAACATTCATAAGTATTCATTTTCAAAGAAATGAAATTGCAATTTAAAACACCCTGATGTAGAATGATCTGAAAACTTCTGTATCCTGAATAGTGTTTAATTCCTTTATGCAAATCATTTAATGCTAAGCTATAAAAGCTATATGCTAGCCTTCCCCCCCACCCCTTGAAATCTTCTTTCAGGACTGGGTCAGCACATTTTGGGGAACTGTGTCTAGAAATATCAAGGTGTGAATTGTCAGTGAAATATGTGTATAAAGGAATTTATTAACTAGGCCTTTATAATTGTGGTTTTGAGACATAGTTCTATTATTTACTTAAAATCTGTGATCTTTGTGCTTATTCATGGTTTAGCTCCATTCCCTTACATAAATGACCAGATAGGATGGCAATTACGGCTTCCTGTTTCTCTAGAGTCTAGACCTGTGCTATCCATTATGGTAGCAACAAGCCACGTGTGGATACCTAAATTTAAATTTAATTAATTAAAGTTAAATAAAAATTCATTCCCTTAAGCACAAAAAGCACATTTCAAGTGCCCAGTAGCTACATGTGGCTAGTGGCTAATTTATCCTTATGAAGCAATTTCCACCTGATACTCCTATCTATTAGAAAGTCTTTTAGCTCTGGCTGGTCCAGTGTGATATTTGAGAATGTTCTACCTATTCCTTTCTGGTGTCTTTTTCTGGCTAGCATGGTTTAATCACACACACGCATAGATCAGTACTCTGCCAGGGACTTGGGGGGAGTCCTCTATACCTTCCTTTTCTCTGGTAGTCTAATCTCTCAAATCTAGCCATCTTACACTCTGCAATGAATTCTACTCCTAGGTATTTCCCCATAGAGAAATGAAGGCTGATGCCCACCCACGCAAGAGTTGACCCCAAATTGGAAACAATCTTAAGTGTTCATTCATATGGATAAATGGAACACTACTCACTGATTAAAAGGAATACATTGATAACACACAGAACAGCATGGGTGAATTTTTTAAATATGCTGAGAAAAAGAAGCCAGACAAAAAAAAATCTATGTGAGACTTTAAAAGGCAATCACCTAGTCTATAGGGATAGAAGTCACATGTGATTGCCTAAGTTGGACATGGGTAAATACTGAATCAAGGGGTCATAAAAGAAACTTTGTGGAATGATGGGAATGTTGTATCTTTTTTTTTTTTTTTAAAGATTCTATTATTTTTAGAGAGAGGGGAAAGGATAGAGGCAGAGAAGGAAAGAGACATCAATGTACGGTTTCCTTTCACCTTCCTCCAGCTAAGGACCTGGCTGGAGACCTGGCTTGCAACCTGGTTATGTGCCCTGACTGGGGAATTGATCCAGCGACCTTTGGGTTTGCAGGCTGGCACCAATTCACTGAGCCACACCAGCCAGGACTTAAAATACAGAATTCTTTTCATCCTTTTACTTTCTCAATGTATGAAATAGGTCAGGTTAGAAGTTTTGTGTATCTGTCTGTAAAAAGGAAGAAGTTAATACATTAAAAAGTTAATCTTAAAAAATGACTTAAAATTTTTTCTTTTCCCCAGAAATCTTCCTGCCAAATCTGTGGAAGAAGCTTTACGTCACCGACAAGAATATGATGAGATGGTGGCTGAGGCTAAAAAACGAGGTACAAAATTTAACTCCAGTTGGTAAATTTAATTTACTGTTTCCAACAGGTTAATTTCAACAGGAAGGTGGATGGTGAAATTGATGAAGTCTAGCTTTATAACGATGGTGATTTATAATTTTTATAACTACATTTATTCTTTTTTTTTTTAATTTTTTTTATTATTTTTAGAGATAGGGAAGGGAGAGAGGCAGAGAGGGTGAGAGACATTAATGTGTGGCTGCCTTTCACCTGCCTCCAGCTACAGACCTGACTGGAGACCTGGCTTGCAACCTCGTTCTGTGTGCCCTGGCTGGGAATCGAACCCGCGACCTTTGGGTTTACAGGCCGACGCCTTATCCACTGAGCCACCAGCCAGGGCTTGTTTATTCTTAAAGAGGAATAAAAAGTGTCATATTGGGATCATAAGTTTTTCTACACATACTTTTACAAAACTAATAGGAGGAGAAAGGCAGCAGACTATATGAGAGGTCTTGTAATCACAGTCATAAATCTTGGGCTGCTATTTATATTAACTTATAAATGAAGATATCTCTCTTGATTTTTGGTATCTTTTAATTTAATTATTTTAATGCTATTTCATGCCTTAAAAAATCTCTCTTGAGTCCCATTTATGTCAACATAAATATATACTCTCAGGTGCATAAATGTGTGTGTGTGTATATATACACACACACACCTTGTATATATATGTGTGTGCATGCGTGCGTGCGTGTGTGTGTGTGTATATATATACAGGGTGTGTGCGATAAGGTGGCAAAATTTTAGTAAAATAACATACCACGGAAGTGTTATATTTTGAAATGAGTTTATTATGTGAAATGCATAAATAGAATCATTATTTTTTAAATTGCTCAAAAAAGTCTCCATTTCTGCAATAATAGACTCGATTCAACTTTGGAATCTTGAGCACACTTCAGTTAACCTTTCTTCACCTATGGACACCATGATGTTTTCAATCTTAGCTATAACAACCTCTTTATTGGAATGAGGTTATTTATTAACTTCTCTCTCATAGATGCTGCATACATAATAGTCTAAAGGATTTGCATCTGGTGAACTAGGCAGCCAGATTTCCTTTGACCAGAATTTAGGAACATTGGCAACTGAGAAATTCTTGGACCTTTTTGGTTGTGTTGGTGCATCATCTTATTGGATGATAAAATGACATCCATTTGCAATTTCATCCATGGCACAACTACTTCTCTCAAAACATCAGGGTAAACATCCTAGAGCTTCATTGATGATCTCCTGGATATTCTGTGTGTGATCCTTGCGTACCTTACATGTTTTCCTTGTTGGTGTGATGACATCACGATCAGCATCATACACCTTCTTCATGTTGTAAACTGTATGTAAAGGGATGTTATTGAAGTCCACAATATCCTTAGCAGTTCGTCCTGCATGCAGTCCAGAAATTATGGTTGCTTTAATATTGTGTTCCTTCGACATGATGGTTGCTTTCAGAATTTAATACTTTATATCTGAAACAATGCTGTTAAATCATAATCTCAGAAACATAGCTTTCCAAAATTAATAGGCACATGAAATAAAGAAATGCAAAGTTATAGCCAGTTGATCACATGCACCCTGTATGTATGCTTTTCAACATAGGCTGTTTAAACAACTGATAATCTTTTTTCTTGACTTAAGTGAGTGGAATATTGTAATAGTATACAGTTCTATTTTGTGGCACTACTTTTGGAAATGAAGTTAATTATTTAATGTTGTAATAGACCAGTAAGGCCAATTATATCGTTCTAAAAAGCCTAATTATTATTTTTTTTTGAAAACCACAATATGAATTTTATTTATTTTTTAAAAAATATTTTATTTATTATTTCCAGAAAGAGAGGAAGGGAGAGAGGCAGAGAAGGAGAGAGGGAGAGAGGCATCCATGTATGGTTGCCTTTCACCTGCCTCCAGCTACTGACCTGTCTGGAGACCTGGCTTGCAACCTGGTGATGTGCCCTGGCTGGGGAATCGAACCTGCGACCTTTGGGTTCGCAGGTCGGCACCTTATCCACTGTGCCACCAGCCAGGGCAAAAAAGCCTAATTATTTAAACCTTGGTTGAGTTTATTTTTCTATTCAGAATTTGAAATATTTTTAACATACATAGCTAACAAACTTTAGTTGACTCTCAACACTGACTTTACAATTTAATAAATATTTAAGATAGTTATTGAGCTCAGGTAGGGTGGCTCATTTGGTTAAAGCATCGTCTGGTACACCAAAAGGATGCAAGTTTGATTCCCAGTCAGGGCACATATCTAGGTTGCAGGCTTGATCCCTGGTCAGGGTGCATATAGGAGGCAACCAAACAGTGTTTCTCTCACATCAATTATTTCTGTCCATCTCTCTGTCTCTTTCTTTTCCTCCCTCCCTCCCTCCTTCCCTCCCTTCCTCCCCCTCCCGCTTTTTTCTTCTCTCTCTAAAATCAATAAACAGTAATTACTGATAGTAGATAAATCCTAAGAACATGATATGATAGAAATGGCATTAAATTGGAAACCAGAAGGTCACATCTTTAACCCTGTTTGACACTACCTGGATGTGACAGTCTTCTAAATAGACCTAATATTGGTTTCCTCATCTGTCAGGTGTATGGGGCAGGTCAACTAGATTCAGGCTTCCAAGTGCCTCTGTCAACACTTTTTTTTTTAAGTCATGGAACCCTTGCAAAGAAATCTTGAGTAAAATCTTAATATATAAAACAAACTTTAAAAAGTGGAGCTGCCTACTTGGCATCCTGCTTTCCCCTTAAGACAATTCCTGAGGCATACATGAAACAATTTAGAAAACAATTTAGCTGCTTTCTGAAGTCCCCACTGGTTCTAAAATTATATATAACTATAACTATATATATGTGTGTGTGTGCACGCGTGTGTGTGTGGTTACTATGTATATATTTCACTTCTCTACTTTTGAGGCATCTCTTCTGAAATTGTGACTTCTGATTTTCAGAAGTGTTTTAGGAATTTTTAATTTTTAATCTGATTAGTAGAGTGAAACGTACTCAGTTTTTAATGTCACTTGGTTTTATGTGAGGAAGTTCATAAACCCATTATAGGAAAAAAGGGTGTTAGTTGCTCACTGTTGTTCATTTTTTACATAGTTAATTTATAACACATTTTAATTGATTAAGTATAAATAAAATATATGATACTGCAATCTACTTAAATGATTTTCTGGCCTTTGTTCCATTTTGTAGAATAGGAGATCTATTTTAAAATTAGGTTAATCAAGTTTGTTTTCTTTCTCTTTTTACCTCCTTCACTTTTCCCTCCTTTTTCCCTTTCTGTCCTCTCTCCCTTTTTTCCTTCCTTCCTGTTATCAGAGGGTTTTTTTGTTTGTTTGTTTGTTTTTTGAAAACCTCTTTTTTGTAGGGGAGAAGAGGGTTTTGATCTAGCTCTTTTGTATTGAAATAACTCTTGTTTAAAACAGAAATTAAAGAAGCACACAAAAGGAAAAAAATAATGAAAGAACGATTTAAACAGGAAGAAAATATTGCAAATGCAATGGTAATTTGGATCAATGAAATACTGCCCAATTGGGAAGTAATGTAAGTAAGCAGATTTTTCCTGAATTTATCTTTCTCCAAAGATCTCATGTTTCCAATTCTCTATTTTTATTACTTCCATCATGTATCTTATGCTTTGACTAAATTATACTATTAACCAGTGTTTGAAAATTTCATGCTTGTATCTGTGCCCTTATAAATCCCTCAGTTTCTAATACCTTCTTTCCTTACCACCCTGTATACCTGTCAGAGTCTTCCCTATCCTTTGATTCATGAAACGTTACTTTTTTCTTAGTTACCTACCGTATTTTCTTCTAACATACCATCTATTGCAAAATGCACTATTGATGTCATAGAGGGTCTTTGCAAAGAAAATAACTAAATTAAGCGTGTATATTTGTTAAAAGATGTGTTTATTAACTGTTAAATATGAAAGTGATTTTTAGTATGCTCAATCAAGAGAATGTGGTATATATAGTATGTGTGTGTGTATAAAATAAAATATATGATGTTTCTCTTCTGTAATGTCCTATTATACTTTGAGACTGATGTACTTCTTAGTTTACTTTGTCTTTTATTTTTGGTAATATTTTTGTATATGCCTTATCTTCCCTCTAGTCTGGAGGGCAAGAGATGTCTTCTGCAATGCCTAATATAGGATATTCATGTGGAATTTGTTGAATATTGGACAGTGTGACAGAAACTATATTAGGCTCTACATAAGTAATCTCATTGAGTTCTTACAACCTTTACTCCCATTTACCTTATAGGTAAGCTCATGGTCAGACAGGTTAAGTGATTTGCCCAAGGTTATATAATTAATGATTGATTAAACCAGGTTTGAACTTAGGTCTATCTGACTCTAAAACCCCACACTCTTTAAACAAACTACACTGCCTCTCAAAGACTAGGGCCTTACCCATATTAAATACTTGCTGTTTTCTTTTTGGGTACTGAATTAACAATAAATTTTTGTTCCTTTTATCCTGTTTTTTTCCCCCCATAATTATCCATATATTTCTGATTCTTTCATTTTATCAGTATAAGTGGCAGTTGGATTTAAATGACTGTTGCCTCTCTTTATGATAGTGTATTTTTAGGCCATTTTATCAGTATAAGTTAGTTGGATTTAAATGACTGTTGCCTCTCTTTATGATAGTGTATTTTTAGGTCATTTTTTCCTCTTCTCCTAGCCTATAAGCATGAACCCATTGGAAAGAATGCATCATGTACTTAACTTTCTGTTCTTAAAAATCATTCATTCACTTGGCCATAGATTAGGTAAACCATCATGCAACTAGTATTTTTGGTATAAAAAGTAACATTCTCCTTTTTTCTCCCCTTTTAATTCTAGGCGTAGTACAAGAAGAGTTCGAGAATTGTGGTGGCAGGGATTGCCCCCTAGTGTTCGTGGGAAAGTTTGGAGTCTAGCTGTAGGAAATGAACTAAATATCACTCCTGGTTTGTATTCTATATTCAGTTACTCCCACACATACAAGTAGCCATCTCCAGAGTTCCAAAGTAGATTAGCAGATTGGCCATTTTAAAAGGCATTAACCATGTATAATGTCATTTTAAGAGCATGCTTCATTCCCCATCCCCCTCAAAAACCTGGTATGATTTAATAAGTTTACTATATTTCATATTAACAGAATAAGATTTATGGGTTTTCCTTTAGTTTATAACCATCGATCATATTGTTGACATCCAGATATCTGAACTAGAGGTAACTGCAAAAACTTTGGGGATTCTAGGTAGCAATGGATATATATGGAAAAATAAAATAATCTAATTGTGGACTATTCCCTTTTGTTTAAAAACAACATAAATATGGGGGGGAGGCTAGAAATATCTTTTTCCACATTTCAAAGTAGTCCTTTTGGTTTTTTTAAGTTTGAAAATTTTAAAGTTAAAAAACAAAAAGACCCTGGCTAGTAGCACAGTGGGTAAGGTGCCGGCCTGCGAACCCAAAGGTTGCAGGTTCGATTCCCTAACCAGGGCACATAACCAGGTTGCAAGCCAGGTCTCCATTCAGATCTGTGGCTGGAGGCAGGCGAAAAGCAACCATACATTGATGTCTCTCTCCCTCTCTGCCTCTCTCCCTTCCCCTCTTTCTAAAAATAATTAAATAAAATCTTAAAAAAAAAAAAAAAAAAAAGATTCTCAAGGAATTGTTTTATTTTCTTAAGTTTCTTAAAACTTTGAAGAATAATAGTAAAATGTAGAGTAGTTTTGATGAATAAAAATTAAATAAAGTCACAATAATATCAATGGGGTTAATGTAAAAGATTTAATAACATAAGGTGCTAAATAGGTCTGTATGATGATAATGCTGGAAAACAGCACTGTAGAAAGATTTAGGGGGCATGAGGTGGCGAACACAATATAATATACAAGTAATGTATTATAAAATTGTACATCTGAAATTTAAAGTAATTTTATTGGCCATTGTCACCCCAATAAATTGAATTTTAAAATAAGAAACTTCTGAACACATGTTTGAAAAACTTAACACTTTTGTATATTTTGTGGCTCAACAAAAAGATACGTTAGGTATCCTGATAACTTAGACATTGAAATGTTGGTTAATTTGGTATTAACCTTTTGTGATACTGTACTAAAATATTTTTTTGTTTGTTTTAAGCTTAAAATTACTGAGCCATTTACTTTCAAAGTAATTGTAAGTTTTCTCTAAAAAGAAAACATATTCAGGAATGGAATGGGTATGTGCTGTCTTTTTTCATTAGTGATGGAAAGGAAGCTATATGTTAATAGAAGTAAATTTACTTTTGATAACTTTACTTTCAATGACCATAATAGTTAGACTCCTTACCTGTTGTATTTGTTTTGAAATTTATAACCATTGTGGAATAGCAACTACAAATAAGTATTCTAACATCAGTTAGGTGTGGTTCAAATCTTGGTTCTAAAATATATTAGGTTTATGACCTTGGGCAAATTACTTATCATCTAGAGTCTTAATTTTCTTTATTTATAAAATGGGGTAAGATTGTAGCTATTTCAAAAAATTGTTCTAACATTTTTTTTGTGGCAATGAGTGTAAAATTATAGTGCAAGTGAAATTGCTTGAGAGTACGTATATTCAACGTCATCATTGTCAGAAAATCAGAAAGTGAAACATGTACTGATCTCAAAGTATTTTCTGTTTGTAAGATACATCTTTATGTCTGTTTCAACCTCTACATTTGGAACTTCAAAATAAAATAAACATGACATGCAGAGTCATGCAAGGAATTGAACTGAGATGTAGGTCTTCTTATTATAGTTAAGCATTGTAAATCTTCCCTAGAGAGATGTCCTTTGATGTGTTTTGAAAAGCATTACCATGTTTTTTCATTACCAATGATTACTATTGGATCAATTTTGTAGTTTCTGGAGGTGATGGATTTATTTGGTGAGACTTTCTTCTTCCAAGACAGTTTTAAATTTGAGTAATAGTGAAACTAGACCTGACTTGGAGGCAGTTTGAAATAAAAAATGTGAATTTCAGTTTGGTTCCTGACAACAGCAAAATGTTTTATATATACGTATATATATAAATTTAAAACTTATATCCTGCTCTTACAACAGATGGAGTTGAGCACAAATAGTAGAAAATTTGTTTTATTTCTTTATTTTTGTTTAAATTTCTTCTTTCCAAATCATTAGTAATAATGAAAAGTGAACAGAAATTAGATGAGATCAGAATAATAATCTGTTTGAAATATATTTAGCAAGTTATTTTATAATAATCTGATTCTTGGCAATATGAGAATACTTTTGGTACCATCATACACTGGAATATTATGCAGTTGTTAAAAAATAAACGAAAGCAGATTTATTCCAATTGGAAACAACTTCCAAATATAATAAAGCAAGTTGCAGATCAGGGCTATAATTACAATTTTGCTACTTTGTTTTTTTTTGAAAAAATGAATCATATATATATGTACATATTTGTGCATGCATGTTTTTATCTTTAGAGCTTGGTGAAGCATAGTGGCATCGGAAGGAAGTAAATTTGTTTTTCGATCTATACTGTTTTGTCTGAATTTTTTTTTTTAATTTTATTTATTATTTCCAGAGAGAAGGGAAGGGAGAGAGGCAGAGAGGGAGAGGACATCAATATATGGTTGCCTTTCACCTGCCTTCAGCTACAAGGGACCTGGCTGGAGACCTGGCTTGCAGACTGGTTATGTGCCCTGCCTGGGAATCAAACCAGTGACCTTTGGGTTCACAAGCCGGAGCCTTATCCACTGTGCTATCAGCCAGGGCTATGAATTTTCTTTTTTAGGATTTAATTTATTTTTAGAGAGAGGGGTAGGGAGGGGAAAAGAGAGGGAGAGAAACATCAATGTGCAGTTGCCTCTTGTATACCTCCAGTTGGCGATCTGGCCAGCAATGCAGACAGGTGCTCTGACTGGGAATCAAACTGGCAAAGCTTTGGTTTGCAGGCTGGAGCTCAATCCACTGAGCCACATGAGTCAGGGCTGTTTGAATTTTCTTTTTTAAATCCTGTATCTTTATTACCTTTATGAATTTTCTTTAAAATGTCCTGTGTCTGCATTACCTTTAAAAACATTTTTTACACAAGATTAATCAATACAAAAATGTTCTTGGTATTTTGGGTGATATATAATTATTGGTATCAGGGTAAGAAATATTTTTCATGTTTGTCATTGTAATTTGCTTTTTAATTTTTTTTTGTATAATTTAAGATATCTATAGTGATTAAAAAGTAAAGACAAATAAAATTTGAGAACCAAGAAAAAAAAATTAGATTTTCTGTTCTTGAAATTTTAATGAAATCCTGGATATGAAAGTGTAGAGTGTGGTTTCAAAAAGTGATTAGATACCTAAATAAAAGATAGGGGTGGAGATTATTGTATGTGACCCTTTATTCAAAGTTTATGTAACTTTAGATAGCAGTCTCATAATAAGGAAACCAGTTTCAAGAGACAAGGAAGCAAGGACTAGCATTTATTAAGGGCATATAAAGTGTCAGGAGTTATACATAAATGATCTGGTTAATTATCAGTAATTCTGTAAGTAGGTATTGTTTTTCTTCAGTTTACAGATGAAGAAAGCCAAGTTCCATAGTTGTAAAGTAACTTAAGTAGTAAGTGGCAGAATTGAAATTTGAATATAGGTCTGACTCCAAAATCATGTTTCTGCTATTCCACAATAATACTCCTTTAGCAGAAGCATCTCTACCTGTCTTATACACTTGTTCTGTACTGTAGCTATTTGAATGGCTGGAGCATTTTCATTTGCTGTTTTGCTGGTTGTATAATAAGTAGTTTGGTAGAACCAAGTTCTTCAATTTGCTACATGTTTTATGCTAGCTACATAAAGGAGACCTGATGTATGTGGAATTTTTTTTAAAAGTAAAAATTAAAATACAGAAGTATATTTCATTCCTACTATTTATGAATTTTTGTTCTTTTTTCCCCCAGAACTTTATGAAATCTTCCTATCAAGAGCAAAAGAACGGTGGAAAAGCTTCAGTGAAACAAGTTCAGAGAATGATACAGAAGGTATGATAATGATGATTTTTTTCAGTGAAAGGGAAACTTTATTAAGGCCCCAGGGCCATAAGGTTGAGGCAGAAGGCCACCCTCTTAGCCAGAGAGGTAGTAGAGGGACTTTATTTACCCTTCCTCTTAGGATGCAGCACATTACCTTGTCTCAGTTGTACTTCTGGGTAGCCTGGGGGCAGGAGGGTTCCATGATGCCATCCTACAGACAAAGCACCTAGTGCAGGATGGACTCTGAATATTGTAGTCTTGAGAGAGCATGACCATCCTCCAGCTGTTTGCCCGCAAATCATATACTGCTAATTAGGCGGGATGCCGTCATTGTCTTGGATTTTAACTTTGACAGTCTCACTGGTGTCACTGGGCTCAACCTCAAGGGTGATGGTCTTGCCAGTCAAGGTCTTCACAAAAGTTTTCATCTCTTGTCTGCTGGGAAGGCTGCTCTACTGCTTTGTTGAAGAGAAAAGGTGTGATTATTTTTTGGTAACAAAAATTTCCAGATGAAAATTCAGTCACTGAAGATAAAAGTGTGATTTTTTTTTTATAAGCTTGTGTCAGGAACTATAGTAATTGATTTACATAGATTATCTTCTTTAATGTTAATAACCATTTAAGGAGGTGGTATTAACCTGGATGATATAAGAGGAAACTTGAAATAGTTAACTTGTAAGCAGAGAAGCCATGATGTAAACCCAGGTTGTGGGGACTCCAGAGCCCAGGATTTAATCACAACAATAAGATTAATTGGGTGGCCCTGGCTAGTGGCTCAGTGGATAAGGTTCTGGCCTGCAAACCCAAAGGTCATTGGTTCAATTCTCAGCCACGGCACATAACCAGGTTGCAAGCCAGGTCTCCAGCCAGGTCCTTAGCTGGAGGCAGATGAAAGACAACCATACATTGATGTCTCTCTCCATTTCCCTCTCTCTAAAATATAATAAAAATCTTTAAAAAAAAAAAGATTAATTGGATGACATATTTTTCCGTTAACTTGTTTTGTTTTTTTTTTCAATTTTATTGTTGTTGTATTACATAAAAATATGGAATGCTTCACGAATTTGCGTGTCATCCTTGCACAGGGGCCATGCTAATCTTCTCTGTATCGTTCCAATTTTAGTATATGTGCTGCCGAAGTGAGCACTTTCCATTAACTTTTAACTTAAAGATAGATGATCTCCATGCATCACTTAAAACCTGTCTCCCTTCTCAGATTTTCACTCACTTCCTAATACACTATTTGTAATTTTTATAATGCCTAGTCTTTGTTCATTTAATTCACTCATACACACCTTTTCCTCCACTCTCATCAAATTTTTTCCTAATCATTTTGGAGAAAGTAATTTTTTGTTAGTTTATTAAATTTAGGTTAGTTTAGTCGTTAGTTTAGTCAACCATCTCTTGTCCTTCAATAACGAGAAACCATTTGTCTGCCAGTTAGTTTACTTTCTGTATTTGTTTCCTTAGTAGAAAGCAAACCCCATTCTCTTGCCTGTAAGTAAAACTCGAAAAATGAACATGGCTTAGGATAGAGAAATGGTACATATCTCATAGTGGTTTTCTATGAGAATGTAAACAACTCTGTTCAGTTTCTTGAGCACACTTTTCTGCTTTAGAAAAATGAGTAGTATTCTTGAAACTAATTGAATGTAAACTGTAATTAAATGCAAAGAAAAATAAAAAAGAAAATGAGTAGTAGGGAGGGGAAAATTGACTAAACAAGGTTAGAGAGAAGACTTGATTTTAAGAATGGTTCATGTAGGTATCATCCTAAGACCTGTTAGCTATATCAACTATTTGTGGGGAACTAATGTTGCAAGATGTAATTGTTTCATTGTTCTTTTTACACTCATCTTATGAAGTATTAAAAGTGTAAGAATTGAAATTCCAACCATTTGCTTCTGAGAAATTTTGTCATGATTTAGTTGTCCTTTAGTAGAAATTACTTGAATGTAAATGAAGTATTGTTCCAGTAAGAAGCAGTGTTCTATTGAAATTTCTGATTTCTTATTTCTTGGTGTTCATAATTTTCAGTTTTCATTAAAATTTTTTGGCCATTATCTTTCACATATTCTTCCTTATCTCTCCTTTCGGAACTCCAATTAAATGTCAGAACATTGCAAGAAACTGGCATGGATGACCCATGGACATAGACAACAAGTGGGATTGATTGTGGAGGGGGAATGGGAGGGTGGGGAAGGGGAGAGCAGGGGGATGGGACATAGGATGAATGTAATACAACAACAATAAATAAAATTTTTTTAAAAGTCAACATTTAACAGTGTCCCACAAGTCTCTTAAAAATATTTTTTTTCTGTGCTTCATTTTACATTATTTTTATTGACCTGTATAATAGGTTCACTAATCTCTTTTCCTATATCCAGTCTATTAAGTCTGTTCAATGAGTCTTTAAATTCAGATATTATACTTTGTAAGTCTGGAACATTCGCATTTGTTTTGTTTATTTATTTATTTATGTAGCCTCTGTTTCTCTGTTGAAATTCTTCATTCTTCCATTTTTTTTTTTTTTCTTTAACATGTAACAATTAATGTTCTTATTTATCAATTTCAATACTGGATCATATACAGGTCTGCTTCTATTGGCTGGTTTCCTTCTTGAGATAAATTATATTTTCTTGCTTCTGTCCATAACTTAAATGTTTAAATTGTATGTCAGTTGTATATAACAACAGTGTATAAGGTAAAGCTAATGTTTCTCCTCTAGAGGAATCTTGTTTGTTTGTTTGTTTGTTTAAGATTTATTCTTTTTAGAGAGAGGGGAAGGTAGAGAGGCAGAGAAAGGAAGAGACATCAATGTATGGTTGAAAGAGACATCAGTGTATGGTTGCCTTTCACCTGCCTCCAGCCATGGACCTGGCTGGAGACCTGGCTGGGAATCAAACCAGTGACCTTTGGAGTCTCAGGCCAGCGCCTTATCCATTGTGCCACCAGCCAGGGTGTTTTGTTTTGTTTTTTTTTCTGTTGTTAGGCAGTTGGGACAAGGCTGCAGCTTCAGATCGACTTAGTTCTTCTCAGTTTCAAATTTCTTTTTATTTTTAATTTTTTTTATTTCATTATTTTTAGAAAGAGGGGAAGGGAGAGGGGCAGAGAGGGAGAGAGATATCAATGTATGGTTGCGTTTCACCTGCCTCCAGCCACAGACCTGACTGTAGACCTGGTTTGCAAACTGGTTATGTTCCCTGGCCGGGGAATCGAACATGCGACCTTTGGGTTCGCAGGCCAGCGCCTTGTCCACTGTGCTACCAGCCAGGGCTCAGTTTCAAATTTCTTATGGGAATAACTGTCCTATTTTGATTATAGTCTCCTTCCTTCCTGAGACATTCACCAAGGACCATATGATTTGGGGAAATCAGTCTGCCTTTCTAGCCCAGCTTTCTGCCCTGTATTAGGTTAGCACTCAGCAAAAGCCCCATAGGGGAGAACCAGACACCCAGGCTTTATCACATCAGTCTTCTTTGTCCCTGAAAGGCTCTTCTGGGTTTTCCCCCACAGCAAAGTACCTTTTTCTGTGGTATACTCAGTCTTGAACTCATCCCCAGACTGGCAGATGGCCCTAGAAAGAAGAATGACGGCTGCTATCCACTCACCTAGAAAAGGCTCTTCTCTTTCTGGGATTCAAATTCTCCAGACCTTTCTGTGTACCCAACTCTGTTATGCCTTTTTTTAAAATATGATATTTGAAATGTATTTTTTCCAGTTGTTATTGTGAGAGTAATCATCTACCTACCCTCTTGTTTAAAAAACAGAAAACAAACCCTACCTTCTAAAAAAACTAGATTTTTTTTTTTTTAAGATTTTATTTATTATTTTCAGAGAGAAGGATAGGGAGGAAGGAAGAAAGGGAGAGAAGCATCAATGTATGGTTGCCTTTCATCTGCCTCTAGCTAAGGACCTGACTTGCAACCTGGTTATGTGCCCTGGCTAGGGAATCAAACCAGTGACCTTTGGGTTTGTGGACTGGTGCCAATCCCCTGAGCCACACCAGCCAGGACTAGAAGTAGATATTCTTTACCATATAACTTTCTGCTAAAATATATATAGATATTTTCTTCACAGAAGAGGGTATAAGCTCCAGCTTAGACCTCAAAACTTAGTGGCATTTCTTTTAATTTCTTAATTATTCAACTTTTAACTTTCCTTAACATAACATATATGCTATGTGATCATTCTGTGTTTAAAAGATTGAATTGGGGATAACCAAGTAATAATTTTAACTTTATTTACCTGGCAAAACAGGTGTATCTGTTGCTGATCGGGAGGCCAGTCTGGAATTAATTAAGTTGGATATATCCCGTACATTTCCATCTCTCTACATCTTTCAGAAGGTGAGAGTTTCTAACCAGTTTTTAACTGCTTTTTAAAAAAATCCAAGTGAACAAGTTCTCAAAATTCACAGCTATTATTATTCAAAAGACAAAACTATAAAAAATTGGGGAATGTTATATAAAACATGTGAAACTAGTAGGAAAATTTATTATTCCTTACTGAATGCAATTAACATAGGACATAATAATTTTAGTTACTTGATGAATTATCATTAAGGTGAATTTCTTTCTTTTACTTTTTCTGTAAGATATTTGTATTTTAATGGTTTTGCCTAGTCAATTGTTAAAATATAAAGGAATTTGTTTCCAAACTTAGTAAGTTTTTCAGAATTAATATTGAAATAGAAAAAATATGTTTTGTGCACAGGCTTGTTAAGAAGTTTCATACAGGGATATAAAGTGTAGCATAGGGAATATAGTCAATAATACAGTAATAATTACATATGGTACCAGGTGGGTACCCGGCTTATTTGGGGGAATTATTTTGTAAATTATATAAATATCTAACCACGATACTGTACACCAGAAACTAGTATAATATTGAATGTCAACTCTAATTGAAAAGAAAAAAATTTTAAGTTGCTCATACATTATGTAAAATTATTACATTTTATGTATACTTTATATTTGACTCATCTATATATATGAAATTTTCAATATTTTTTATAGTTTAGTGTATTTAATAGCAAATTTACAGGTATAGCATAGAAGACAATGTTAAAGACATGTACTTGCATGTAGAACAATTCAGTTAGAAAAGTACAGTAAATGGGTGGAATCTACTATATGATAAAAATGCTACAAATACCATTTAGTTGCCATTAGTGAGACATATACTTGTTTTTAAAAAGTACAAATGTTGGCATTGTCCAGAAGTATTTAACAGGTTTATGTATATTGTTGTCAAATTGCACTGCTGAAACTTACTTGTCGAAATATTTTGACTTGCATTAATGCTTTATGTCCCTGCATTTACATTTTAAAAATTCACACATAAACGAAAATGGAAAAACTGCTAATACCTTATTTCTGCCCCCTATTTTCCACTTGCAATTGTATACTAGGTACTTTTTAACGTCACGGGTAAAAGATATCTAATGTTTGGAACTACCAATAACAGGAAGAATAGAATTTTTTTTTTTAAGAATGAAATGTTTCTCATCATAGTAGATTCCTAAAAATGTTCTCCACACCTGCAGTGTGTTAGCTGGATGTCTTTTTGCATTTTTACAAATTTTGCATGAATAGCACACAAGTTGATATCTTCAAAAAGGCCATCCAGATAGGTCTCACTTGCCTCCTGCAAAGCACCAGTAACTGCACTCTGGAAGCGCAGATCTATTTTGAAGTCCTGAGCAATTTCTCGCGCTGGATGCTGGAAGGGAAGTTTGTGAATCAGAAATTCAGAGTACTTCTAATTATGTAATTATGTCTTAATTTCACCAAGTGCTACAGCACCAGGCTTGTAAACAATGAGGTTTTTCACCCCTCCAGTAGAAGGCGCACACTTGCTAATGGCTTGGATAGTCAGTTACTTCCTAGGTGTTTTAGCACAGGTTGGTTTGCAGGCCATCCGCTGTAGGAGCCATGATATTGAGACTCGTGCTACTCCGTTCTCCTCGGGTTGGAGCTCGTGGAGCTAGAGTGGCTTTAGAGTGACAGCTGCTGAAACACAGTTGAATTTCTCTACCTTTAGATTGACAAAATGAGATAAAAATTTTTATTATTAAAATAAAATTACTTAGTAAACTTAATTTAGTGTAGCTTTTTTTTTTTGCTGAAATTGTGTTACCAAAATGAAACAATCTATTTTCCTCATAATTTTATCAGAAGTCTTTAAAATTGTACATAAGTTATGTTGCTTATATTCCTCAAGTAAGTTTGACTTTTGTGTTGTTTAGGATTAAATGTTTATTTTATCAATTCTTTAGAAAACATCTTGGCAGAGTGCATTTAGGATATTTCTGACAATGATTAAATATATAAAGCTAGTCATTCAGGAAATGCTGAAGATGTTATTTGAGAATTGTAGACAATTATTTGTAGTTTGACATTTCATTTTTCTCTCCTAAGGGTGGCCCATATCATGATGTCTTACATAGTATCTTAGGGGCATATACATGTTATAGACCTGATGTTGGTTATGTAAGTATTTGCTTCAACTTGTTTTTTTAATATAAACATTTAACCTGTCTTATCCAAGTATATTATATTGTAATAGCTCCTAAATGTGTGTATCTCCTCCCTCCTGTCAATTTACCTAGAGAGGAACTTTTGTACTCCTACCAGAGGTTTTTGAGACTGGTTGCTTTCTGGAAGAGCAGCTGGGGATTTCACCATTCAGTTTGTAGTTTTATTTATTGTAACTGTTGGTGTGGTGCCTTATCCCCCCTCCCTAACCTTCCTTTTCCTGACTGTGCCTCCAGGTTGAGGGAAGGGGAGGGGAGGGGATTTGCCTCTTTTGAACATTGTCAGCCAATCCTAATTTTAGCCATACTCTCAATTTCAGAGGTAACTGATAGATTTAGTTCTCAAACCTTCTAGATTTTGCCGCTGATTGCTTTGCTGCTCATTGGCTTTTTCCTCTGCAGATATTTTAGTTTTGACATTCTTTGTTTAGTTAAATGAAAATTTCTAAAACGCCATGCTTATTTTTAAAGTATTACTTATAGGCAAGAGAAGAGAGTTCACCTTCTAGGAAGCAGAACAAATATATAATATGACTAATAGGCAAATAGATTCTCATTCAAAGAACAAGAGCTGGTTGACAAAATGTACCTATATTTAATAAACTATAATAGGAAAAAAACCATTCCTGTTTTTTCCAAAGTGATTAGAAAAAAAATCGATGAGAGTGGAGGGAAAGATGGCATCTACAGGTGAATAAATGAACAAAAATTAAGGCATGATAAAACCTGCCTCATACCCAAATCTGGCACATTCCTTCTTAACTGTGCCATACTTTTTCCCATAGCATTTACCACCTTTTTTTTTATTTTTTAAAGATTTTATTTATTATTTCCAGAGAGAGGTAGAGAGGGAGAGAGGCATCAATGTATGATTGCCTTTCACCTGCCTCCAGCCATGGACCTGGCTGGAGGCCTGGCTTGCAACCTGGCCATGTGCCCTGACTGGAAATCGAACCAGTGACCTTTGGGTTCTCAGGTCGGCACCTTATCCACTGTGCCACCAATCAGGGCTGCATTTACCATTTTTAATGTAACACATAATTTACTTGTTTGTTTATTGTCTGTCTCTTCCTTCTGAACTGTAAGAATCTTTTATTCAGTGAGGTACAGTATCTCAAGCACCTAGGACAATGCTTGTCTTATAGTAGTAAGCACTCAATATTGGTTGAGTGAGGGAATGAGTGAACAATGTACAGATGAGCATGCAACAAAATAGAGTACGTTGTACCAGGTAGCCACCTTACTGTGAGGTTTCTAAAACCATTTTAAGATAAAGATGAGCAGATGAAGGTTTTATAGCTTCTGGTTAAACATGGCAAATTGAACAGTCACAGAAGCAGCCAGGGAAGCAGGAGGAGAACAAAGAAATAGTGGGCCACAGAGCTAAGAAAATTCTGCTTAGTATGTAGGGAAGTGTCCATTGGGTTTTACATAAATGGTTACCTTGGTAAAGGAAGTTTCAAGATAATACAGTTATGGATTGGGAATCCAGATTGAAGTATGCTGAGAGTTTAAACATTGCTAAGGAAGTTGAAAGAAACCAGAAGTATTGTTGCAAATATTATTAGTGGCCTCTGTGTGTAAGTCTGTTCCACGTATCTCTACCAGCATTAAGTGCTTGGTAAACTTTTAAGAATGAATGTTTTTATAATAGCTGTTCCATGCCATCTGTCTGCTCAGAAATGTATGATAGCTCCTTATAACCCATAAGCAAGCATCTAGATAGCTAACCCTGTTACTCAGGGCCTTTTCCAATTTGTAAATATATTCTTTTTGTCAGTTCTCCCATTATTTCCATTATAAATCTTGTGCTCCATCCAACTGGGTTGTTTCTGTATGTCTTTACTCATAACGTTTTTCTCATCTTGGAATGGTGTTTTTCTTCCTCCTTTTCTAGAAATCCAGCTTCACTGTCTCAACCTTTCTTGGAATTTCAACAGCCCTTCTTACAGATCACTTTGATTCTTAATTCCTCACTTCCTGCCTTAGACAGATACAACAATAAAGCCAGTCACTTGATTTTCATTAGACTTTGTGATTCTGTAGCCTGAAAGATTTCAGACAATGAAGAAATAAACTAGGTAGTACACCAAGATAGGCTTTTGTATTAAAAGTAAAAGCCGATATTTATTCCCTAAAATTTTCCTTAATACTTTTTAAACCATGCTGTGATCGAGAAATTTAAAATTAGGGAGATTTTATAATAATTAAGTTCTTTGTATTTACCTTTATTGGGGGAAAAATATAAATCTTGGTTAATTTCACCTTGTGTCACTTTGAAATTTTTCAGGAAGGCAATAAAATAAACTGTTTAGAATTACTACTGTTATTATTATTATAAACCCATTTTGATTAATTTCTTTTTCCTTTGGAGGTCCAAGGGATGTCCTTCATAGCAGCAGTTCTCATTCTCAATTTGGAAGAGGCAGATGCCTTCATTGCATTTGCAAATCTCCTAAATAAGCCATGCCAGTTGGCCTTCTTCCGTGTGGATCACAGCATGGTATGAACGTTTGGAATGAGTTGTTTTTTGTTGACTGTCAGTGTCAGTTTTAGAGTGAAAACAATAGAAGACTAAAATAAACTTCATTGAAGTATAGTTTTATAAATACTTGATGAAAAGACTCAGGTGCTAAGCAAGATTTTCGTTTAATTTATGATTGAGGATTTAATTTCTATTTCTAAAGCATACTCTTTAATAATTTTATTGATATTTCTGTCTGTAGATGTTGAAATATTTTGCAACATTTGAAGTATTTTTTGAAGAAAATCTCTCCAAACTATTTCTTCATTTCAAATCTTACAGCCTTACACCAGACATATACTTGATAGACTGGTAAGTCATAATATACATAAATAATTGAAAGGAAACAAAATACAAATTTTTGTGTGTTTTAGGGACTAAAGTAAATTCCATGCACAGGATCATACATATAAAGAAAGTTTTCCTTTACAGATAGAGACACTCTCACATTTTTGTGAGGAGGCATTTGATTAAGTGCATGGACTCGGGTTGAAATCATAATCTTTCAGTTTGTGTTTTAGTTTCTTATCTATGAAATGAGAATAATATTAATTATATTTTGAGAGGTAGTGAAGGTGTTTCACATGGATTATCTCATTCAATGCTTAGTACAGACGCTTTCAGAAAGTTAGTTGCTATGCCTTCATTTAGTTAACACATGGTAGTTATGACAATGTGATTGTTGGTTTTTGTTTGTTTATATATTTTTTTAAACCAGAGACTTTCTTTATTTCAAGGCTTTGTCCAGCTTTCTGACAAAGGAACGATGTCTTCTTTAGGTGCTAGTGTCTTTCAGCTTTACAATTGCAGCTCTTCTGTTTTAACTTGGAGGGTTTGCCTAGACTCTAGTGAGCCAAAGAGATGGAGAAGATGATGTTAAAATAGGTTAAGAGTACATACGAAACATTTAAACTTTAAATCCTAATCATTTGAAAGCTGTGGGTTTTATGCTAGTACGTTTTAATATAGAAAAATAATTACATTGATCAAATATATCTTCCCATTGTTCGGGCTTCTTTTATTTAGGTTTCTAAAAAAAACCTTATTTTTCAATGTATTTATTCTCTTTTATTCCCACTAAGAACATTTGAGTTTCTCTGTGAAGAGCCCAGGGTGATGGGTGGTGTATATCAGGACCCAGAGGACTTAGATCAGATACTATATCTGTAAAGAAGGGGGGGAAATAACTCAGTTGTCAGTCTTGAGGAATGTGAACAAGAGGCATATCAGTAACACAATTGATACAGGGAGCAGGATGGAGCTAATAATGAGGGCGTACTATGTAGTAGAAACTGCTTGGTTATTATTAGGCACTTCTTGTACCTTTGCTCTTTTGAATAGTGAATTAGAAATATCTGTATCACCAAGAGTATTCTTTTTGTTATGCAATTAAATATGTGTTTCTCTGCTCTAAGAAGTAGACACGGATTTTTGTTTCACTGCCTCTGTTGAACTTATTACATATAAATTCTGGAAATAAGTGGCATTGCTAAAGAGTATTTGTTGTTGTTGTTGGAGAGCTTTTAGTTTCTTTTCTCAAGTTTCATTAGCCCCTCACCTCAAAGAAACACAGTCTGTATAAAAATTGTACTTTATTTGCCAACACAACTTAAGAAGTTCTCTAGCACCTCCTACTTCTCCAACTGGAATGACACCCTGAGGCACCACTGGGTAATGAATTACATGGTCAGACATTATCAGCAAGGATGGGAAAGAAACATTTTGGTGATTCTCTTGGACATATACATGCTCCAAAAAAAGTAGTAAGTCAAGTTTGGTAAAGGGAGAGAAAAAAACAGGAGAAGAGAGAGAAGTTAAGACTATAATTTCGTATGTAGATTACTAAAAGATGATACTTGGGTATCTTATGCAATAATAATAACTAACTTCCATTGAACATTTCTTATGTGCCAATCACTGTTCTAAAACACTTTACATTTATTAACTTCTTTAATTTTCAAAACAATCTTTGCAGGTAGGTATCATTATCTTTTGTTTACTAATGAGGAAACTGAGAGGCAACAAGAATAAATAATCTCGCTCAAGGTAACACAATTAATAAGATATGCATCTAAGGCATTCTGGTTTCAGAGCCATACCCTTAAAAACTAGGCTCTTCTTCTCATCTGGTTTGTATTGGGCCATGTCTCTACATGGTTGTAAATTCACATAATTTTGGTATTTATTACTTATCTTTGTATCACTCAAGTTCTTTGAGGGAAGGAGCTGTATTTTATTTGCCTTCTTATCCCTAATTAAGCACTGTGCTTTATATTTAGAGATGCTCAATGAGTGAATGAACAAATAAATGAAAAATTTCAATGTCTGTTTTTCTCCTAATTTTAGGATCTTCACTCTATATAGCAAATCACTACCACTTGATCTGGCATGTCGAGTCTGGGATGTATTTTGCAGAGATGGGGAGGAATTTTTATTTAGAACTGGATTAGGGATCCTCCGATTATATGAAGATATTCTCCTGCAGATGGATTTTATTCATATAGCACAGTTTCTAACTAAATTACCAGAAGATATCACATCAGAAAAGCTGTTCAGCTGTATTGCAGCCATTCAGATGCAAAACAGCACCAAAAAATGGACTCAGGTAGAGTGACTTTTTTTTTTTTTAATTTTATTATTGTATTACATCCATCCCCTTTTTGCTCCCTTCTGTCCCCCTCCCCACCCACCCATTCCCCCCAAAGTCAATCCCACCTGTTGTCCATGTCCATGGTTCCTTTATACTAGGTTCTTGTCTAAACTGCTCCCCTTCCTTGCCTCTGCCTCCCCCCTCCCCCCAACCCCTTTCTCCCTGACCACTGAAGGCCTATTCACTGTATTCATATATTTGGTTCTGTTTTGCTTGTTGTTAGCATTTTTATACTTCCAATAGATATGTTAAAATAATCAATTGACTTCATTTAAAAAGTTATGTATTTCTCAAATGTTGGTGCTTAAATTAAAAATAATTCTTGACTTTGAAAGAACAAGAGTTTAAAACAGATAGCTCCTCTTTCACTTCTCTAAACCTATGCATTTATTTTTCTGTAAGTTCAGTAATAGGAGTTCAGTGAAGTGCAACCTATAGTAGTCATGTCTTTGCTAGATCAAATATATTATTTGGTATTTCACATAGACAACAATTGTACAAATACCTGCTGTATGCTAAGGATTTCCAATAGAAAGAAAATAATGTATGATCCTGCCTTTTTAGATAAATGCTTAGTCTTGTTAGGGAAGCAAACACTGGCAGTCTAAGTGATATAAAAGATAACATTATCATTTGTTCTATGAATAATAGACAATAGACATTATAAATAAGCTCACACTTTTATTGCTTATGAAAATGAAATGTAGGTGAAAGGGAAGAGATTTCAGACCATCAAAGAGAATAAGGAAAATACAATGGGGCAGCTGCTGATGGTGGTTGGGAGAACTGTGTGGAGCCAAGGTGCCTACCTTGATGGGGACTGAGGCGTCATTGTCCTATGTACAGTGTTTCTTGTATCTTATATCTTCTTCAATAAATGTCTCTTTTTCACTTAAAAAATATTTAAATGTTAGAATATTGGTCCAGAAAATGTTCTGTTACTGAATAGTAATTTACGAATGCAGGATGGGGCAAACATTGTGTTTACAGTTGTAAATACGTGAAACAGTTTATTCTTGTATTATTTAATAATTATTGTAATATTTCCCATATGAACTGTAAACATACTTTTGCCCCACCTTGTATTTAATGAGTGATGAAAACTAGAATCTAATTAGATACCATAAAAATTGGGTTGAAACAAACAAAAGGATTTGAAAATGGCAGTCTCAAAAAAGCTTACTAAAGCTTTTTCATGTTAATAAAATATAGTTACTTCAGTCTTTTAAATCTCATGGTAGTTTTATGAGGATTAATCTTTACTCTGTATAATTTCAGGTCTTTGCATCTGTAATGAAGGATGTTAAAGAAGGAGACAAGAATAATAGTCCTGCTCTAAAAAGCTAACCTTCAAAATTAACAGACTAATTGGAATACAAATGCCTTTTTTAATGGAAGTGTTTTGTTTCCTATGTAAAAAGTGGAGAAATCTAAAAGAATCAAGACATGGAAAACTGCTGATTTTGAAGTCCGTGGCTAAAGAAAATGAAATAAGTAACCTATTGACAGTATTAATAAGATGGTATTTTGTAAGTAGAGTAATTTACAAAGGAAAAAGCTTAAAAGATTTGGAGAGAACAGTAATGCAATAATTTTTTTAGCAGCTTTGGTGATACTTCAGATTTTTATAGCATCTTTTCTTTTTTAACGGTTACCATAAAGGCACTTTGGAGGTCAGAGCAGGATTGTTAAATACTACTTTAACTTCCAAAATACTATTGGAAATAAACACTCTAGTACAGATATTGTCTGTCTCTAGTTCTGACCTTTCAAAGATATTATAGACCAAAATTAAGCAACTTTGGTTGTAAATTATATAAGTTACTGAAGTTGTTTATCTTCATTCACAGGTTGGGAACTGGAATACTTGGGAAATTGATTTGCATCTCTTTAGGTGTTTTTCCACAGTATCCTGGCTATTTGTTTTTGAAGGGAAATTTTGTTTTCCCTTAAGGAATTCCTGTTACTCCAAGATTTTTAGCCTTTCTGTTTCTAGTCTAAAAACAGTTGTTCATCTAGTAATTTTTAACTGTTTGAAGGATAGTTCTTTGCACTTTAGTGGACTGAAGACTTGATTTGGGGAGTAAGTCCATAAACGTAAATGAGGTTTTTCACTGGTCAGAGTAAAAAGTATGAATTCTGACAGTTCTTAAATGGCATTCTACTTGGCAAGACTTGAAATTTTTTAGTTAAATTCCTTCACTGTTTGTAGAAATAAAATAGTTAATTTCGGTTTGAAATTTGAAATCTTAATATGTAGCCAAGTCCATGACTTGTAAAATACTGCGCATAATTTTCTAATCAATGGAAATAAGAATAAAAGAAAAAGAATTAAGTGAACTTTTTTCTAATGAGTCTAACTTTGATGGTATAGTGGATACAGAAATTATTAATTATTGATAAATTGATGTCAAATTTATTATAATATGTTTAATTCTTAAACCTAAAATAAATCACTTTAGTATTATGAATGATGTCTATATAACATGTTGTTTGGTTAATAATTAGACTTATAATGTGCTTTTGTATTACATTTGGTTTGAAACAACATTTAAGCACACTTTCTGTTAATGGTATATTGTCTTCAATCTAACAAGCCTGAGAATCTTGTTAGTGTAGTGACTGCCACTTTAGGAGTGTGGGACCAGATATGCCCATATATTTTTACCCCATGGGTCATTCTAGCCTAGGGACCACTAGTGGAACCCTCAGAAGTTAGCTCCTGTCATAGGAGCTTGCTTAGTGGAAACTAATGAAATATTGAGGGAGCACCCAGGGTCTTAATAGGTTTTACAGTAACATTTTGACTCTGGTCACTACTTCCATCCTGTTAGTGACCCTGATAGAGGGAATGTAAGCCCTGGCAGTAATCTCATTGAGGTTATACTACCTGCCTGAATTTAATCTTCCTTTTGTGTATTTCTTTCCTGAGTTGGACCTAACTTACTGTATTTCTTTTTCTCATTTTTATTGTACAGTTTCTTTACCTTTCAATGTGTATATAAAATGTAAATACAAGGAATACACTAAAAACCACTATTAACATTTACTATGTAAATAAAACTTAAGCAGAGTAATTACTTGAAATGAGTCTTTATTACTTGGGACTATCTGTTTATTTAACCACATTTATTTATTTTATTTTTTTAATTACATTGTATTGATTATGTTGTTACAGTCGTCCCAGTTTTGCTCCCTTTGCTCCCCTCCCCCAGTAGCCTTGTTTCCTCTAGCAGTTCCACCCGTCCTTAGTTCTCCTTAGTTCGTGTCGCTGGGTCTTGCATGTGTGTTCTTTGACTTCTCTCTTTCCTATACTATTCTTAACATCCCCTGTCTATTTTGTACCCATCAATTATGCTTCTTAATCCCTATATAATTTCCCCATTTCTCCCCCCTTCTCCTTCCCAGCTGATAATCCTCCAAATGATACCCATCCTGTGATTCTGTTCCTATTCTAGTTGTTTGCTTAGTTTGTTTTTGTTTTTATTTGTGAGATTGTGTTGTTGCTAGTTGTGAGTTTGTCATCTTTTTTTTTTTTTTTTTTTTAAGATTTTATTTCATTATTTTTAGAAAGAGGGGAAGGGAGAGAGGGAGAGAGGGAGAGAGACATCAATGTATGGTTGCGTTTCACCTGCCTCCAGCCATAGACCTGACTGGAGACCTGGTTTGCAACCTGGTTATGTGCCCTGGCTGGGGAATCAAACCTGCGTGCGACCTTTGGGTTCGCAGGCCGGCACCTTAACCACTGTGCTACCAGCCAGGGCTTGTCATCTTTTTAATGTTCATAGTTTTTATCTTTTTTAAAAGTAAATCCTTTTTTTTTTAAAGATGTTATTTCATTTTTATTTTTATTTTTTTTTTTAAGATTTTTTTATCTTATTATTTTAGAAAGAGGGGAAGGGAGAGAGGCAGAGAGGGAGAGAGACATCAATGCAAGGTTGCGTTTCACCTGCCTCCAGCCACAGACCTGACTGGAGACCTGGTTTGCAACCTGGTTATGTGCCCTGGCTGGGGAATCGAACCTGCGACCTTTGGGTTCACAGGCCAGCATAAAAGTTAATCCTTCTAACATTTCATGTAACAATGGCTTGGTGATGATGAACTCCTTTAACTGTACCTTGTCTGGGAAGCACTATATCTGCCCTTCCATTCTAAATGATAGCATTGCTGGATAGAGTAATGTTGGTTGTAGGTCTTTCTTTTCATTACTTTCAATAGTTCTTGCTAGTCCCTTCTTGCCTGCTGCAAAGTTTCTTTTGAGAAATCAGCTGATAATCATATAGGAACCCCTTTGTAGGTAACTTTCATTATTTCTCTTGCTGCATTTAGATTCTCTCTTTATCTTTAGTCTTTGGCATTTTAATTATGATGTGTCTTGGTATGGTCCTCCTTGGGTCTAGTTTGTTTGGAACTCTGTGTTTCCTGGTCTTGTATGTCTATTTCTTTTGTCAAATTAGAGACATTTTCCTTCATTACTTTTTCACGTAAGTTTTCAATTTCTTGCTCTTCCTCTTCTCTTTCTGACACCCTAATGATTCAGATGTTGGCATGTTTAAAGTCATCCCAGAGTTTTCCTTTGTTTAACTTAGCTTAGCCTTCATTTCTTCCCTTCTGTGTTCCCCATACTCAAGCATATCTGCCAAGTCTGTGAGCATCTTTATCACCAGTGTTTTGAGCTCTGGGCCTGTTAGGTTGGTTATCTCCTTGTTGCTTAGTTTTCCCACTGGAACCTCTATCTGCTCCCTCTTTTGGGCCATACTTCTCTGCTCTCTTAACTTTACTGCCTCCTGTGTTTGTCTGTGTCTTGGGTAGAGCTGTCATACCTATTACATGGTAAGGGGTGAAGCCTTAGGCAAGCATTTGTCAGTGCAGGACGACCCATTTTGACTGTATGTGGGGGAAGGGTGTGAGAGGGAACAATGCCACTTGCTCAGCTCTTGCCCCTTCTCCAGGTACTTTTCCTGCTTCTGGTATGGCACTGGCACCCCCTAGCTGTTTCGGTGATTGTGGTTCCCAGGGTGGGCGGGTTTCTAGACGTTCTAGGATGTGGGGCCTCCAAACAAGCCAACTCTGCTGAAACTGGATGTTTCCTCGGCTCCCCCAACCCCTAATGGTTCTCATAGTCACAAGCAATGATGCTTTATTTTCTCGGTTCTGGAGCTGTGGACGGTGTGGCCTGGTCTGGGGCTGGGACCCCTCTCCAGGTGTTCCTCCCAACTTTTATAATGTGTGACTGCACTTTCCACTGGCTGGCCACAGTACTACCCTGCTCCTGCCGCCACCACTGTTATCCCATGTTCTCCCCACCCCTCCTCCCTCTCTGGGTGAGCATTGCTTCTTCATATCTTTGTTTTGTTAGACTTCCATGCAGTTCTATTTTCTTGTAGTTCTGACTGTTTTTAGTTTTAAGTTAGTTGTATTTCTTCTTCCTGTGAGGGTGGTGAAGCATGTCTCTCTATGCCTCCATCTTGGCAGGAAGTCTGTTTAACCACATTTAGAGAAAAAAGGAATAAACTTTTTTTTATTGCCAAATTTCTCTTCAAAGGAATGCACTAGGCTTTCAGCCTCATGAGACTATCAGTACTGGCAGCTAATACACTGTACTGTATCTTCCGTTGAACTTCCCATACAGGCAATGTGAAGTTATTCACATAGTATACTTTCTCTGTACTCCTCAAGGTAATATGAAATTTAATGTGGTGTTTCATTTTTCTACTAAATATGTATATTTCTCACTTCATTGTTCTTTTAGCCCAGGTGTGTGTTGTATTATTTAAGTGGTACTAGAAGATTCCAGTAACTAGTATACTTTCCTTTTTTTTTCCTTGTTTTATTTTAAAGATTTTATTTATTATTTCCAGAGAGAGAAAAGAGAAAGAGGGAGAGAAACATCAATGTATGGTTGCCTTTCACCTGCTTCCAGCCACAGATCTAGCTGGAGACCTGGCTTGCAACCTGGTTATGTGCCCGGGCTGGGGAATCGAACCAGCGACCTTTGGGTTTGCAGGCTGGCACCTTATCCACTGTTCTACCAGCCAGGGCTAGCATATTTTTCTAAAGTCACCAGAACATAATCAGTTAGTTAGCATGTGTTCAAGTGTATTGGAATTTTCAAAGCTTCTGACCTCAAGATCACAGCTTTCATTGTAACCTAGGAACTGATGTTATTTTTATCTAGAAAAGTCAACTTTTTTAGTCTACACTGTTGGAAGGTATAAATTTAAAGCATATAATCATGGAATAATTTATTTTCATAATGCCATATGGCTTATTTTGATTATTCATATCATATTTTTATTTTGAAAAGATAATTAATTTTGTATTCCATGAATATATTCAAACAACACAAATTGGTACAAAAGAGGTAAAAAAATATGGGTAGCATTGGAAAATTAGATTTTAATTTGCTATGACTAATTGACATAGTGTCTGAAAAACAAAGTCTTGACTCTGGGGGTTGGGAGGTGATTTTTATATTGAAATTCATATCTTGATGTGAAAGTATCCAAAATATGAAGTCCCAAATTAGTAAAACTTCGTTAATTAGGACTTTACTGCTTTGTAACATGTAAAACCAAAAATAAATGAAATACTCTTTTTAAAGATTTCAGGAAAACTAATGACTTCAGAAAGAGGGGAAAGTGTTGGCCATTTGCTTAGCAGTGTAATTGCAACACAAGTTCATTCCACGGTACTTTGATGGGGTGTGGGAACATTTGTTAAGCTCTGATTATGTGCCAAGACTGAATCTTAATATTTTAATAGGCTAAGTGGAAATTCACAGGCTTTTATTTAACAGGGAAGTTAGCAAACTTGCATTTCTTTCTAAACATCATACCATTCGTACTGATGTTCCCTTGGTTCCAATTAATGAGGTTTTACTATGTGTATTTCATTCTATGGGTTGGGTTTATTTTCTAATAAACGCCAGGAAGGAAATTTAAATTTTTTAAAAAATTGCATTGCAAAAGTGTTTCATTTGTTGAACATGATTTTATTTAAGGTAAAATGACTTTTGTATAATTGCAGTGTATTTGGAAAATCACCTTTGTAATAAAAATGTAAATGATAAGTATCAATTTCGTATATAAAATTGACAACAATGGTTTATATACATTTGTTCTCACTTTTCATTGTTAAGCATACTACTTTGCACATTGGTATTATAAGAACAGAAAGTAAAACAAAATTTTTCTGGTCTAGGCAGTATTGATAATATTGTAATAGATGGATTTATCTTATCACCTAAAACCCCCTGGCTTTTAATTTTAGCATCCATATCCTTAAGAAACTTTGAAAAGAAAGTACTTGATTAAAACTTTTGTAGATTATAAAAAGCTTTGCATGCTGTGTTTAGACTTTTAAGAGGGTAAACTGGAAAGTGTTTGAAAATGTTTGTTCTATTCTTAATACTAAGAAATTTTTAAATAAATTGTGCTGCAATAAGGTAATTTTTCATTACTTTGTTGTAATATTTCTTATGATTTGATTTTTAAAGCCACTTATGGAAGACCTTGAAAAGTGAGCAATTCTCATCAAACTTTTAATTATACAAGTTTTATTATAAATTCTATCATTTCCTTGTTCAAGACCCTTATAACAAAAGTCCACTCTTGACCCTATTCTACAAGGTCCTACCTGTTCTGGCCTTGCCTATCTACAATTTCAACTACTACTCAACCTCATGAACTCAACTGTAGGTCTGATGGATTTCTTTTCTCTCAATCTGCCAACCTTGCTGTTTCCTATGAAATGTTTTTTGCCTAGGATTTTGTCCGACTTACATTCTCTTTCATCCAACTCCCTGTTTAATGTCACTTTCTTAGAGCTGGGTTTTCTGTAAATATCTATGTGTCCTTCTCATGACCTTACCCTGCTTCATATTTCCTTACAGTATCTATTACTTATCATTAGCTGACATTGTTTTCTATAGTTGTTTGTCTGTTGTTTCCACTACATACAGTAGAGACATTGCTGAGAGAGAGAGAGAGAAAGAGAGAGAGAGAGAGAGGAAAGAGAGAGATACAAAGGGAGAGGAGGAGAGAAACACTGATGTGGGAGAGAAGCATCGATTTGATGCCTTTTCATATGCCCCCCACCTAGGAATCAAAGCTGCAACCTGGTTTGTTCCCTGACCTGGAATAGAACCTGAGACATTTCAGTCTACTGGAGGATGTGCCAGGCAACTGAGCCAGAGCTCTTGTTTTTTCCCCCTTCCTGTCCTTCCCCTTCCCAATGCCCAAAATAGTGCTTAGCTCTTCCCATGATGGATATGGCCGAATAGGTTATTTTCATTTTGGCCATTTGTCAGTGAACTTTTGTTTATTTAGAATATTTCTATTAGATTATGTGCTTAATAACTAAAAACTCAACTCATGCAGTTTTAAAGGTTGGGTAGAGGAGAGTAAAATGGGATAATCTGGAGAATGGGGGAAATCAGAAAAAACAAGGAGCAAGAATCCTCTACATGAGTGATTGATAAAGGTTGAGGTTAGGACTGAGATGTCCACTAAGCCCTGGCCAGGTAGCTTAGTTGGTTGCAGCATTATCCAGATACACCAAGATTGAGAGATTGATCCCCAGTCAGGGCATGTACAAGAATCAACCAGTAAATGTATGGATGGATGGAACAACAAATTGATGTTTTTCTGGGAACTGTCTTCCCATTCCTCCCTCTCTCTAAAATCAGTAAATAGATTTTTTAGAAAAAAGATTTTATTTTTAGAGAGAAGGGAAAGTAGGGAGGAAGAGAGGGAGAGAAACATCAATGTATGATGCCTTTTGCACACCTCCAGCTCAGGACCTGGCTGGAGACCTGGCCTGCAACCAATGCATGTGCCCTGATTGGAAATCGAACTAGCGATCCTATGGTTGACAGGCCAATGCTCAATCCATTGAGCCACAGCAGCCAGAGCAATAAAGATTTTTTAAAAGATGTTTATTAAATTTCAGATCATGTATTTTCATTGATTTCTTAGTTACCTTGGTGTGTATTGAGTGGGGCAGCCAGACAAGTGATTGGAAAATCAGTGGGGTGCAAGGAAATTGAAAAGATTGCTAATGCAGATCATATTAAAGTTAACTGTAAAAGGGAAAAGAGCAGATAATAGGTAGTGGGAATAAAGGAGATTGCCTCAACCTTTTAAGATCGGAGAGAGTTGAGTACTTAAATATGAATGGAAAGTGTTAAGTAAAGGTTTAAGAAATAAAGAAAATGAGGTAACGTGTAACCTAAGATTCCTGAATAGGCTGTCTGGAGATGGGTCCAGAGCAAAACTGGAGGGAAAGTGGAAAAGGTTTATAGAAAAGGTAGGTTTGAAAATTTGGTGTTGGGAGTCTGAAAGGAGAATACTGTCTTGTAGCTATTACTTAGTTTGTGAGCCAAAAGCCCAGAAATCTAGTTAAAGCATGAGGGAGCTTTTGTTTTTTGGACCTTTTTTTCATGTCTGATTGGATGAATGGTGAAGCCATTATATGAAAAGGATTTTAGGAGAGGAAAAAATAATAACTTGTAATATTAGTCTTAGAAGAAAGGTCAGTACCTCATCTGGATGGTCTGAATTTGACTTTTTGTGCCACATCCCCATTCTGCTTCATCAGACTGGCCTTCTGATACTTGGTTTTATTCCTGCTTAAATTCCTTTGCACTAGCTGTAGGTTCTTGGACCACTCTTCCCCTTAGGCTAGCTGGCTGGGTGACATTTGGATCTCAGCTTAAATGTCTGTCACTTCCTGAGATAACCTGATTACCCAGTCTGAGTGTATCTTACATACTCCCTCCTACCCACAGTAGGTAAGTTCCATAGCAACAGGAATTTTGTCTGTTAGTTGCTATTCAGGAATCTGGTTAGTTGCTGTTCATTTAGAAAAGTTCCTAGTATCCAGGAGACATTTAAATGTAGGCCCTTAAAAAAATAAAATAAGTAGCTCCTTAAATAAAAGTGAGTGAACAAAACTTGAAGGTCCCTCTGCACGATGGCAAATGGGTCAGGAAATGCACCAAGTGCACTTAATACATTAAGAAATGTAGGGCCAGATGTTACATGAAATGTCTTGTCTGAGAATCAGGCCTTGAACTCGATCTCCTGCGTGTTTGGACAAACCTTCCCCACTCTTTTTCTGAGGGTTAGAAGGGAAGTTGTCAGACTTGATCTGATCGATATAGTCTCCACAGCAGTTGCTACAAGAACAAAGTAAATAGAAAAACAACAGGAAATTTTTTGGAAAGTGGGACACATTTAAATTCAAAAGAAGAAACAAGGAAAGAATTTTCAATGCATTGGGGAAACACTCCTAAAAAAGCAGTGTTTCAGAAGTCAAGGAGAAGAAATTTTGGAGAATAATTTGATAATCAAAAGTCTTATTATGTCTTATGTAGAGTGAGACTGATAGTTACTGTCTTTGGTTAGAATGAGGTAGGATTTAAGAGTTATTAATTGAGGCTACATTTTATCTTAAAATAATACTAGACTAGGGGAAAGGACCTGGGACGGTGAACACAATGCAATATACCAATGATGTATTATAGAATTGTACACTTGAAACAGTTTTATTAATGTCATCCCAATAAATTCAATACACATTTTTAAAAATACTGAATGAGGAGTCAAAAGATCTGGATTTGACTTCTGTTTTATTCCAAAGTGACTGCAGGCTTCTGGGCAAGCCAATTATTTTCTGAACATCAGGGTTTTTTTCCCACTATAATGTAGGAATAAAAATAATCTCTGCTACTTTCTATTATGAAAGTTGCTGAAGATGATTATGACAGATGTGCATTGTAAATCCTAAATTTTGTACAAATTCAATTATTAAAATTGGAATCAGAAATGAAGGAAATGGGTAGTTAGTGGCAGGCATACCATAAATTCTGAGGTAGGGGGAAGGGGAAAACAGGAACTTGTTCAAAGGATTGCAGACATGAAAGGGGGGCGGGGTTGAAGGCTGAAACTACCGGAGACAAGGAAAGCCCCGCACCCACACTACCGGTACATTGAATGTCTGCATCTTAGTTTTCTCCTAGCTTCAAAGTTCGATGCCCCCTTATTGAAACAACTTTCTTGAACTTTCCCTTATTTTTTTAAAGGTTTTATTTTTAGAGGGAAGGGAAGGGAAGGAGAAAGAAAGGAAGAGAAACATAAATGTGTGGTTGCCCCTCACACACCCCGAACTGAGGACTGGCCTGCAACCCAGGCATGTGCCCTGACTGGGAATCGCAGGTTGGCGCTCAATCCGCCGAGTTCCGCGAGCCAGGGCTTCTACCTTATTCTTGACTCTTTTTCTTTCCCGTGCCGTCCACAAGCCTTTTTTTCCGGGTCCTTTAGGGAAATTCTCACTCAAAATGTTAACTGCGGACAGGGGGCAAGTTTGGCAATATTTGTTTCTGACATCCTTACCTGGGTACTCATGCATCCATCCCTACTACCTAAAAGGATCATCAGTTTGCGGAATTGAATCACATTAGCCAGTGTGTGCAGGTGCCTTGCAAATGAGAGCTGCCTGCGACAGTACCGTGCAGCACGTGTGGAAACTGAGCTCTCCGTGGTAGGTAGCCCAGTATCAGACCTAATTAAACGCTAACTTCGGCAGCACAACTCAAGTTCCCCCAAATGCTAACCACCTCCAGGGTACGTTTTCTGAACCAAATCTCGAGCCTCCAGGGGCGGGGTCAGGGCGGGGAGCACAAAGTATCGCGAGATGACGTTTTCCCGCGAAAGAGAAGCGCGCTTTTTCCCTTCGGCTGGGACGTGGGGAGAAGACCGCGGCTGGCAGCTGCCGGGAGGGTGGAGCGCAGCAGGCGTTGCACATTCTAAGACGAGGGGACCTCGAACCGCAGTGTGTGTCCAGCCATGCCCGCCCAGCAGCCCAAAAGCAGCGACGGTGAGAGAGGGGAACCTTCCTCTGGGCGCGGGCAGCGGCGTCCGGGGCAGAGGGGGCCGCCGCACGGAAGCCGCAACGGAGCTGCGGGTGGGGTTGGGGGGTGGGGAGTTGACCTGGGGCGTAGAATGGGGAGAAAAAGAGGAGGGAAAGCTGTGGAGAGTGAGCGGTCGGTGAACGAGACTTTCCACGGGAGAACTGCGTTTTTCTGAGCTCCCCGGTTTACAAACGGGGATCCAGGCAACTTGTTGACGCCGTGAAAACCTAGGGTGACCCTTCCGAGGTGATGGAGGCGTCTCCGTGGATGTTAAGCTATTTATTTATTTACTTATCTTGTCCCCAGCTTACCTGGGAAGGCGAGAAAAGTTTTTAGGTGGGAGTTGAGGAACTTTTTAAACAAAACAAAACAAAAAAATTAAACTGCAATTTGGAAGCCTTCTCCCGTCTTGGGGTCCCTAGGTGCCGCTCGCGTGGAGCAGCGCGACCCCGCCGTGATTACCGCAGCCATGCTGCAGGAGGAGGAGCAGCTGGAGGCTGCGGGGCTCGAGAGGGAGCGGAAGATGCTCGAAAAGGTAAATGGAGGAATCACAGTCTTCGGCCTCACAGCCGGTGGTAACCTGATACTTCTTCCTCCGTGGTGTGGTTTGCATTCTTCGCTGGACCCGTCGGGTTTTTTGGGTCTGCAGCTTTTAAACGGGCTGTGTAATTACCCGTGGCATCTCGGAGAAGCCTTGGCCCGGGCTGCGGGCGATTTCTTCTAGGAGGAGCTTTGGCCTGGAAAGGGTCTCATCTCGCTCTCAAGTGAGCGTTTGCAGATTGCCTGGTTAGCCGTTATAATTCTTCCAGAGTTGATGGTTCTTCTAGCGCTGTTTTCCACTTAAGGGATCAGCTTTTTTTTTTTCCCTTGGGCTACTTGCTAAGTAAGAGTCGTTAGGTTAAAATGTGGTGTACCTTTTCCCGTCAGTTGCTGTACTCGTGGTTTTAATGCACATGGTATCTATTCTGTAAACTACTGAAAAAAGTTTTTAACCTTGTGAAAATTCAGGTTTGAAATACCGCTTCGGTTAATAAAGTTCCACCCTGCTGCTAAATTACTGCGCATGCAAGAAAAGGAACGCTACCTAGCCACCCACACTGCTGAATAAGCGGTTTTCTTGTAATAATTCATTTAGACCTCCCAAGATTATGATATAGGTACTTTCTGTTTTTTTCTCTTTAAGATTCTACCCATCTTTTTTATTTTATTTTTTCTTATAAGGGTACTTTTGATACCTTTTCAGCTAAGACAAAACTCAGGTAGTTGGGGGCGACACACTTAATGACCTCAAATTTGAGGTGTGCGTGTCTCCAGAGTTCTTGTTCTTAAAACTCTACCCCTCTAAGGAAATCCCCGTTAGTATTGAATTCATTCCATGTATTTACGAAACTATTTTGTGGGGAAATAATGCACTCCAAAGGTAAGGAGTGAATCCGCTGGCTCCCTGTTAATTTAACATCAAGAATGATGTTTTGGTTAGGATTGTTAACACGTTGGTGGTGAGGCACTTGTTCTGAATGCTGTACATATATTGACTCCTTGAATCCTCAGCTGTTCTAGAAAATGGGTATTTATTACTTATTACATTACTAGTTTAATTATTAGGATAAACTATTATTTCTATTGAAGTATTCTGTGAAGTAGGCTCTATTTTTACCAGCATTTCAGATGAGGAAGCTGCAGCACTTACAGGTTGCCTGGGTCTCCACAGCTAGGAAGTGTCAGAGCCAAAATTGCAGTGTAGGCCATGAGGTTCCAGAGTTCATCACAGTTCTTTTTTTTTTTTTATCGTTGTTATATTACATTCACCTTATTTTTACCCCTTTGCTCTCCCCTTCCCCATGCTCGTTATCATTACATTTTTTAACCATCATGCTGTATTTTCATGCCCATAAATACAAATTCTTCTATTACTGCTGATCATCATAGGTGACTATAATCAGTTAAGATAATATGTTAACATACTTTTTTTTTTTTTTTTTTTCTTTAACTCCTCCCCCAAGGATATATTCTCCAATTTGAGGGAAACCTATGTCCGACAAATAGGGATGGGTTGCCTCCTGCATGGGCCCCCACATACAGAACAGACACTGACCAGTTGAGCCACCCAACCAAGGTGTTAACAAAATTTACCGGGATTGAGAGGTTGACCTTGAATCACCTTTCCTCATTCTCTGCATTTCCATAATACTTTATTACACAGTATTAGCATTACTTATTTGACTTTCTTATTTCTTACTCTGTATATTCTGGGCACACCACTGAACTGTTTCGTTTTGTAGGCTGTGCACCTAGTAATCAGTAAATGTTTACTGAATTTCCATGTATTGTAAAAAAATACTTTGTAATGTGTTACACAACATGTATACGTACATAAGATTACAAAACACAAATATACTTACCAGGTGATTTTTAAAGGAGGAATCCTGGGGCAAATGTCAGGAATAGTATCAGCTTCAGAGATTGTAAGAGCGATAATGCCTGCATTTTTGTGTAGGGTGTCTTCAGTTTTATAACCTATGAAGGTTATTGCATAAGGAAGTATCATTTGAAGAAAGATGTGCCAGAAAATGCGTGAGTACAAGGGAAGAAGTATTTTCACATTGGAAAAAGATGAAACTAAAGATCAAAAGGGCTTATATATTTGGTGAACTTTTTAAAGCTTTTGAACAAACATTTTCCAATGAGTCCTAAATTTTTTGGAAATGTTACTGTTGAAGGATAGGTGTAGTACAGCTAGCTTACTGCTTTCTTTTCTTTTTAAGTAGTTGCACAATGAAAATGGCAATTTTCAATCCATTTTTAGTCCTTTCATGAATAAATCATATGGCCCATTTTAATCCTTTTAACAGAAGGGTGTACTTTGCTTAAAAAAAGCCTTGTCTTGTTTGTTGTTGTTATTAGAGTATTTTATTTTTGTAAGCATTGAAATAATTTGCCTAATTTTTAAAAATTTTTGTACTTGACATATTCATAAGTTATTTTCTAGATGATTATGGAGAAAATCCTAAGAGTCTACCTACAAATCTTTGGAAGCCAAAATACTCACTGTCAAACTTAAAGATTCCCTTTTCAATGAATACAGTACTTAATGAGCATATTACTTAGAGGTACTTAAGAGAGGAAGAGCCAGCTTAAGCCTTAATGAGAAGCATTTACTTAGCTTTAGGAGGTTTTAAGGTTTGTGAAAAGGCAGGACAATGACTTTGACATTCCTGTGCTACACTTACTTTTTGGGGCTTTTCACCTGCATTTCCTTTAGAAAGAAGTCTTTGTTAGTCTAGAATTCTTAAGAATAGCATTAATGTCTGAAGTGGTGGGGGAAGGGAAAGGTAAAAGTTGGAAGATTTCTTGGGAGAAGTAAAAGGAAAATAGTTTGTAAAGTGTAGCTTGGTTGAAATCAACTTTCCTTCCGTCCTCAGAATCTGGGGTTGGTGTTTGAAGAGATAATGAGGTAGACAGTGGGAAATTTATGCCCTTGGGCTCATAATGCTTCCTGCCAGGCATTCAGTGCTTTTCACCAATGTGTCTTCAGTGTACCTTACTATATAATAGTTATTATATATTACTATATAATAAAGTTAAGGCAAGAAAGAGTAATGGTAGATAAGATTTATTACAAAATTATTTTGAAATACTAAAGACTGGCAGAATTGGCAGAATATTGCTACTACATTAATTATACATTATTGTTCATAATAGCATCTTAAAGATTTAATTAAAAAATATATACTAATTTATTTTGAGTAGGATTTAAGATAGCAAATTGTAAATATGTATAAGTTAATTGTTTAAGAATTAATTTTTATTTTTTTCTTTTTAAATTTTATTGTAAGAATTAATTTTTATAAAGTCCTAAGTAATTTCACCACCCCCTTTATAATCACCTTATTCATTTACTGCCTTATAGTAATCACAGTGTAGTATATTAGTAACTGTAAAAGAATGACAGTCCTACAAGAACTGAAAATAGTTTGATATTAGCAGAGATATAACTATGGGTAAGATTATGGGTGATTTTTAAATATTTTTTTTGTAATGTGCTTGTATTGCTTTATTTTTATTCTTAGGTGTCTCACTGTCATCACTCTTGTAATTGAAGCTTTTTAAACTAATATTTTAAAGAATATTTTATTTATTATTTTTAGAGAGAGAGGAAGGGAAAGCGGGAGAGAGACATCAATGATGTATGCCTTTCACCTACCTCCAGCTAAGGACCTGGCTGGAGACCTGGTTATGTGTCCTGGTTGGGAATTCAGCCAGTGACCTTTGGGTTCACAGGCCAGCATCTTATCCGCTGTGCCACCAGCCAGGGTGAAAAGAAATTTATTTTGAAAGAAAAGCTATAGCAATAATGTAATATCTAAGGAATATATATATATAAGCCAATTTAGAAGGTCAAACTTTAGCCATTAGCCACTAAATTAAAGTTAATTAGATTATGCTACCTCTCCTCTTTGGTCTCTCACTTGGGGGTGGAATTGATGGTTTGCATATATTTATCTTTACTAGATGGAGACAACTCGCAGTTGATTCAGTTCAGCCTACTTAATGCTTTATTTTGAATGCAGAATTTACTGAGTTGGCAAATTATGAACTGGATTTGATCCATACTTGTTGATTAAGTAGTTTTATTGGAATACAGTTGTGTCCACTTGTTTACATGATTGTTTATGACTGCTCTTCTGCAAAAAGGCAGAATTGTGTATTTGCAACACGGACTTTATGATGCCCAAATATTTAAATAGTTATGTGTTTGCCCTTTACAGAAAAAGTTTGTGAGCCACTGAACTATACTATTTGTTGCTTTTATGTTTTTTTATCTTGTGCCCTGTGCTAGTCTTTTAAAATATTAAACTTCTGTCAATGTGAATCCTCTGTTGTAGTTGCTTAGAGATCACTCAGTAAATGGTGAGTAAAAGTAATATGCAGTAATTTTAAAAGTAATAAAGCAGGACTTTGTAATTGGAAGTTGTACAGAGGTGAAAAATAAAAGAAAGCTAAATAATAAGGGAAAATCTTTGGGAAACAATACTGCAGGAGAAAAGAAAAAAAGGCTTGTAGGAAGTTATCACTAGATTGAACAGGTTGAAATATTTTGGCAATACAGTTTTAAAATTCTGAAAGCAGATGTTCTAGTCTCACTAGTGACATTTTATTTTATTAGTGATATTTTAAAATCCTAATGTTCTTTCAAATAAAACTGATGTGTAATTTTTCTTCTCATTTTGTTTAAAACCTTAACTCCCAACTTGAATTAAATATTTACTTTCTAACTTTAATTTCAAATATTTTTACAAGGACCCTTAACTTAGCAGATTTTCCAGTAAACCATATGTGCAGTGTCTGGAATTTCAGTATTTCGGGATCCAAGCTACATATTAACCAGGTTGCCTCTTGAGCCCAAGAATCACATTTTCAGCTATTCTGGTTTTTGGTATGGAAAAAAAAGTATTTTTAGTAAATGAATTTAATGTTACTTAAAAATCTTGTTTTTGTTAGTTACATGAAATATAGTAAAACCTAAAGAGCATTTGTTTAGTCAGTTTTGTTGCACCTTATGTAAAAAAATCAACATATGTCAGAAAACTTAATAATTATGGAAGTTTTCTCTTTGGATAGGCTCGCATGTCTTGGGATAGGGAGTCCGTGGATATTCGATACCGCAGACTTCAACATTTGCTTGAGAAAAGCAATATCTACTCTAAGTTTTTATTGACTAAAATGGAACAGCAACAATTAGAGGTATGTATATGTGATTGATTATAGCTAATAGCTTACATTGTTAAAAACCAGCTTTATTGAGTTAGAAATTACATAAAATAAAACATTTTAAGTTTTTAGTTTGATGACTTGACCAGTGTGTAGAATATAACCATCAACACAATCAAGATAAAGAACATTTTCATCATTCCCAAAAGTTATTTAGTTTAGCAATCCTTATGCCTGGCTGCGGGCAACTATTATTCTGTTTTGCTACTACAGATTAGTATTCCTTTTTCTAGAAAATCATATAAATGGGGAACTACAGTAAATGACAATCTGTGTCTTCTTTCGTTTAGCATACTTTTAAGATTCACTTACGTTGTGTTACTCTGTAGGTCATTCTTTTTATTCCCGAGAAGCATTTTGTTCTATGAACATAAGTTATTGAAATGTGTTTTATATTTTGCATTTCTGTTTATGGCACTAAGGAAACTTATTTTACAGGAACAGAAAAAGAAAGAGAAGTTAGAGAGAAAAAAGGAATCTTCCAAAGTTACTACGGTAATATATAGCATATGTTACCTTAAATATTGAAGAAATTCTTTTGTGTTCTTTAACTTTATCGATCATACGTTTGCTTTTAACCTTTATCTGATAATGTCTTCATTACAAACTGCATAGGAACATGTATATGTTTCTCAGTATTTTAGATATGGAAGGGGAGCTCTAAAAATATGACCCCTTTATTTTATTCTGTGTACTATATTTCAGTTATGCAAGATTTTACCTTTTTTTTTTTTTTTTTTTTTTTTTTTTTTTTTTTTTTTTTTTTTTTTTTTTTAAGATTTTATTATTTCCAGAGAGAGGGAGAGAAATAATCAATGTATAGTTTCCTTTCACCTGCCTCCAGCTATGGGCCTGGCTGGAGACCTGGCTTGCAAGCTGATTATGTGCCCTGGCTGGGAATCGAACCAGCAATCTTCACAGGTCCGCACTTAGTCACTGAGCCACCAGCCAGGGCCAGATTTTACTTTCTTATCTGGGAAAAATATGCAAAATGTTTTATACTGCAAGGTATTTTATAAATGGCCAGTACTTTTGGAGCCTTTAATGATTACTTTTACTCCTTTATGCCTTCAGCCTCATCATGCCAACTTGTAGCCGTAACAGTAATCTAGATTTATAGCTGGAACAGTGGACCAAAATTGGGACAGGTAGCCATCTTCCAATAACAATTCAGATGATAGAGCACTCATTTAGGGATAGCCTAAATGTTAGGTGTGGTCTTTTTGAAGAATACTTTTCAACATGAGGTTAATAACATAATGATGGGAAGTGTATAAAGAACTAGTGAAATGAGGAATAACGAAAGCAGCATTTATTGAGTACTTACTTACTATGTGTCAGGTATTATTCTAAGCCTTACATTTTTTTTGAATTCTTAAAACAGCTATTAGGTAGAGGTACTGTCATTGTCCCAGTTTACATTTAAAGAAGCTGGTGCAAGGAGATAAAATCTAGCCCTCATTCGCAGATTCTGTATTTGAAAATTAGTATTCTGTCTAAAATTTATTTGTAATCCCCAAATCAATGATCATGCTTTTATGGACGTTCACAAGCATGTACTTGTGCAGAATTTCCAAAAATTTGAGTCCTAACAGGCACATTGTTAGCTGAGGTCAATGGGAATGTGCAGGCTTTCTTTAAGCGGCCACACTATAAGCAAGTGTCCGTTTTGTGGTCTGTTTAATCCTGTGGTTTTTCTTAATTTTGCTATTTAAAATGGCCCTTAGCCAGGTTGGGCTGAAGTACTTTCTGGTGTTACTAATGCAAGAGGAGGGTGGTTGTGCCTAAAGGATAAAATATGTGTTAGAAAAGCTTCCTTCGGGAGTTTCCAGTGCTATTGGCCCTGAGTTCAGTGTTAATCAACATAAATGTTAAGATAAAGTAGCAATACACAAGACAGGGTTAAATATTTATTTAAATTTTTTAAAAAATGTTTATTAGTTTCAGAAAAAGAAGGAGAGACAACCATCAATTGGTTGCCTCTGTACTCTAGGGGTGTGTGCTAACTGGGAATTGAACTCCCAGTCTTAATTGTATGGAACTATGCCCCCACCAACTGAGCCACACTGGCAAGGGTGGCAGGTTTAAGTATTTCATCAGTTGATGAAAATATGACCAAAGCCTGGCAGGAACCTAAACTTGTATTTCTTCTAGATGCAGTGGTTGTGTTAACAATTCATTATTTGCAGTGACTTTATATAGTATAACTTCTAAATGAGAATTGATTGCAACTTGCTGAAGGGTCTCATATCTAACAAACAACAATACCAGGATTAGTTTCAGACCCAACACTTAGCTCCTATAATGAATTGTCTGTATTAGGAAATAACAAAATACCATTAGGCACAATAGGTAGGGTATCATTAAGGTCTAGTTTTTTGATTCTTAGTGTGGTTAGTGGTGATGTCAGTGTATATAGTTGATAATGTTGCAATAAAAGCCGTTTTTAAAAACTGATATAATTTGACTGAGTTGCCGATTTCAAGGGCAAGATAATTGTACCGGCTTAACCATTTACTCCTTTTTCCTCAACCTCTTGATTTAATCCATCCTTTACTTTTGCCGAGCTGGAATTTTATATCAAAGTTTTAGGTTTTTTCCATTACTTTGTGCTAAAGGTGCAAACCATTAAGTTTTGCCTATTCCATCTTGCCAGCCCCATTTGGTATTTTCATTTTTAATGCTGTAACTTTTTATATTGAATTTACCTTATTTCTTGTTCATTTTAATTTCTCGTACACATGTTGCCTATCTTTCTGTTCTTGATCTTTTCCAGTTTGGTTTCAAACTGGTTTTGAGCATCTCTTTCTCTCCCTTACCATCTAATATTTTTTTAGTCAGTATTCTTTTATTTCTATGTTTAGTTATGTTTAACTCTATTTTATTGAAAAGTAGTACTCCTTATATATCACCATACTGGTTGAATACCTGTAGCATAAACATATGGAAGATGTATAATGTCAAATAAAAAATGTCTTCTATGTTTAATTTTGAAATTTTTCTTGTAAAATTTAAAAAATAAGTAAAGAAGAGTCTTCGGGAAAAGTAGAGGGCTATGGTTACAACTAAGTATAGTAGGAACTATACTTAGGAAAAGGTTACTCACTTGATCAGTTCATTGTAATATTTAATACCATAGCAGTTCTTAGAAAAATAATATTCTCAATCTTTGTTCTGTAGGGTAAAGGTTCCATTGATACAAGTGAGGAGAATCCAGGTAAATTTGTTTGTTCTAGTTTTGAAGAATATGTGTTTATATTTTTACATTAATTGCAATTAAAAAATAAAATGAAATTTTTTTATAGTTACGAGAAAGAAAAGAGGAAGAGAAGATGAATCATACAATATTTCAGAGGTCATGTCAAAAGAGGTAAATATAAAGGGGGAAGGGCACATTAAGTCAGTGTTGAGTGAAAACTTCTGTGGGTTTAAAATACTTTAAAGCTGAATGGATGCGGTTATCTACTTGGTTTTTGAGCCTGTTAAGTGTTTGAGGGAAGAAGATGGTATCATCTTCCTGTTTGTTAAAGGAGCATGAACTTGGCCTAATCAGAAATTATGGTAATTTCTTGAAACCTCAAAACCTTAAGAATTTTGTTCCTGTCCCTTTTTGAAGACCTGTGAGGAACTGAAACCACATATTTAATTCTAAAACCAGAGTCTTCTTTTTTTTCCTATTTTAAGATTTTACTTATCTATTTTTAAAGAGGGAAAGGGGGAGAGAAAGAGAAACATTGATGTATGCCCCCAGCCAAGGACATGGCCTACAACCCAGGCATGTGCCCTAAGTAGTGGAAATTGAATTGGCAATGCTTTGGTTTGCAGGCCAGTGCTCAATCTATTGAGCCACACCAGCAAAGGCCAGATTCATTTTTTACCTTCTCGCTTGTTACCTCATGATAGAAATTAATTAAATAGCACCTTCAATTATGGCAAACCCTAAGGGTTCCTTAAATATATTTTAATGCATCACATTCTTACATTTAAACTTGTTTACATAGAGAATTTTTCTTTTACCTGAAATTCAGAAATTCAATTTTTTTAGATCTTCATAAAGTATCTAACATTTTAAATTTCACGTAATTTTTATCTTTTGGAATTCCCTTCCCCCCCAAATCTTATTTTAAAATAATGGTCAATACCCACTCAATTGACTGTGGAACACATTCAGCCTGAAGTGAAAAATACTATTAATGAGATTTACTTAAGTTTAACCAATCACACAGTTGTTGATTTAATTCATCAGATGTTGTGGCATATCTTATATGAGCAATCTTTGTCCTAAGTGGATAAGATCAATCAGTAAAGAAAGGTAAAGACTGTCTGCCTAAGTCACCAAGTGACATTCAGGTGTTGCTTGTCTCTATACTCTTAGCATATAGTAGGAACTTCAAAACCAGAATACTTTTATTCAGTATTTTCTATTTAATTGTCTTTGCCACTTGCTCAGGATTCTAAATTCAGATGTCTGTCCACAGAGGCCTTAAGTGGGCTGGAGTTGGGGATATAATACTTTTGGGAGTCATTCTTCAGTAACAGAAGTAGTCACAACTTAATTCTCGTGTCGAGTTTGGAGAACTTTTTTCTGTGAAGGACCAGATAACAAATGTTACTGGCTTTAAGTAGTTTTGTGGATAACTGCTCCACCTGAATTTGGCTGTTGTAACCTGAAAGCAGACCCATGTACACTGTAAACAAATGATCCTGACTATGTTTTATTTATAAAAACAGGTTGCCAGCTAGAGTTGGTCATAGGATGTAGTTTGCCAATCTGTACTGGAGAAGTATTGGCAATGTCTGAATTTGGACTTAGTCTACTCAGGGTTTAAAAATGAGAAATTCAGGAATAATTATTCCAATTTTGACGTGTTGCTAATTTAAGAATTTTAGGCCCTGGCTGGTAGCACAGTGGATAAGGTGCCGGCCTGCGAACCCAAAGGTCACAGGTTCGATTCCCCAGCCAGGGCACATAACAAGGTTGCAAAATAGGTCTCCAGTCAGGTCTGTGGCTGGAGGCAGGTGAAAAGCAACCATACATGGATGCCTCTCTGCCTCTCTCCCTTCCCCTCTTTCTAAAAATAATTAAATAAACTCTTTAAAAAAAAAAAAAAGGAATTTTATAAGACCCTATAGGCATAACTCTACTTGAGATCTTTCTATTTGAGTTCTATTTTAATTTTCTTTTTAAGCTTTTATTTATTTTACTTGCTATTTTTAGAAGGGGAAGAGAGGAAGAGAAATATTGGTGTAGGACAGATAACATTGATTTGTTGCTTCTCGTTGCCTATCACATGCCCCAAACTGGGGAACCTGGCCAGCAACACAGGCGTGTCTCCTCACTGAGAATCCAGCCAGTGACCTTTTGTTTCAGAGGTGCTCGATCCACTGAGCCATACCAGCCAGAGCTATTTTATTTATCTTGTGAGCCTTATTTCCGTTTGCTGGCATACAATCAGAACAGTAAATGTCTGTTAAATACATGAATGAACCACATACGTTATTGTTTTGTTTTTATTTTCTAGGAAATACTGTCTGTAGCTAAAAAAAATAAAAAGGAGAATAAGGTAAGACATTTCAAATACATACTAAATTTAGGAGTCATATTTGCTTCCCTGATCATTACCCTCATTTCTTTTAGTTAACAATGTACTTTTATCTCACCAGTTATCCTATCTTTACGAAAAGTGCCCATTTGCCTTTTCAGTTGAATATGCATTTGTGACATCATTTATAAGTCTTAGCATTTAAATGACTCTACCTATGAATTGACTTGTTTTTACATCCTTTAAATGGAATTGTGGAGGTCACCAATATAAGTTGGTGCTGCTGAGTATCACAAACAAATAAATTTACATTCTTGAATATGGTATAATGAGTATTGAAACTACTCACTTTGCCCCTTGCCCTGCATTGAAAGTAATGATTTGAAAGTAAATGTTTCTTTGTACCTTGACAGGAAAATTTTTTTCATTTGTTTACAGACATCATTTATTTGCTGAGGGTGAAGGAAATTATTAAGAAAATAGTTTAATAAATTCTTGGGTAGCACTTCAGTATTTGGAAAGGAAGTAAAATTGTAAAAGTCATTTCAAAAGTATGCCTGTAGTAATCCATAAGCCATAATGACTTAGTGTTTATGGGGAATGGAGGTAACCGTCCCTGGGGTTTTATTTCTACATATGTAATGCTTACAGCAATGGATGCATTTTGATTAGTGGTCACACTTTTTGATAAATAGAGGGCATGAGCATTATGTATCAAACTTCTAATTAAACTTTTTTTTAATAGGATGAAAGCTCCTCTTCTAATCTGTGTGTAGAAGATCTTCAGAAAAACAAAGACTCAAATAGTATAATTAAAGATAGACTGTCACAAACAGTTAGACAGAATACTAAATTCTTCTTTGACCCAGTTCGGAAATATAATGGACAGCCTGTACCCTTTCAGCAACCAAAACTCTTTACAGGAGGTGTGATGCGTTGGTACCAAGTAGAAGGCATGGAATGGCTTAGGGTAATGAATTCTCAATTTTTGTACAAGATATTGGTTCATTTTCACATAGTAATCTATCAATGTGATGTGACCCAACTTGAGTTGTTTTTTCCATATTTACCTGTTTAACTTAACATGTAAAACATTTGTATGTGCTTATTTTCTGACTTATTTACATTTTATGTAAGTTTTAAAAGTGAAAATTAATCTTATTCAAAGCTACCAAAACTCACAGCTTTAATAATCTTCTTCCCACAAGTGTTAAAATTTATAGTGGGACTATATCAGTCTCATAATTATCTTTGGGTAAAAAATAAATAGACACTTGCTATTCAATAGATGTTTACATCAAAATTTAAATACAGTGTATATCATTTTGTCCAGATGCTTTGGGAAAATGGAATTAATGGCATTTTAGCAGATGAAATGGGATTGGGAAAGACAGTTCAGTGCATTGCTACAATTGCGTTGATGATTCAGAGAGGAGTACCTGGACCTTTTCTTGTGTGTGGCCCTTTGTCTACACTTCCTAATTGGATGGCTGAATTCCAAAGATTCACACCAGAAGTAAGACATGTTTCCTTTTGTTAAGAATATATCATTTCAAACATCTGTTCTGTTTGAATTATAGATCTCTGACTATAATTATATTGATTTCTGTATAAATACTTCATCTTGTCTTACTATTCAATTTCATGATTACCTACTATAAGTTTATAAAAAAGAATCAGTATTAGTAATCTTGGACATGTTGCCAAAAACATCTCTGGATGATTTTTAGTGTGTTGGATAATTTGATTCACCTGAGACAGACCTAAGTAGACCTTAGTCCTTAATTCTATTTATTCTTTTTTTTGGTTGTATTACATCCATCTCCTTTTTCCTCCCCTTTGTCCCCACCCTCACTCCCCCCAAAGTCAATCCCACTTGTCCATGTCCATGGTTCTTCCATGCTAGTTCCTTTGCCAAACTGCTCCCCTTTTTTGCCTCCTCCTCCCCACCAAATTCTGTTTAATCTTATGGTGTTTTCCTTCCATATGTGTCTGTTGTCATAGCCATATCCTTGCCTTACAAGAAGCATATTTCAGAAATAGCTTGCTACCTACCTTGCGTTACACCTGATTTGTTCTTAGGGCTTTTTAATTCTGCCATAGCAGTCCAATAATTCATTAGAATTGATTGACTTATTTTATTACATTGAAGTAGAGCTAAGGTTAAGTTATTTCTCTCTGAAATGATTCATGTTATATTTTCCAAATTTTTACATTCATATTCAGTTCTAAACTTTTGGTATAAACCAATATAAAATCTTTTTAGATTCCTACTATGTTATATCACGGGACCCAGCAGGATCGTCAGAAATTGGTAAAAAATATTCACAAACGGAAAGGAACACTGCAGATTCATCCTGTAGTAATCACTTCATTTGAAATAGCCATGAGAGACCGAAATGCATTACAGGTATGATTGGTTTTCATTGGATTCTTTGTAATCCATACATTTCATTTTATAATACTTTTTCATTATCTAGGAGCATTTCTTTTTTTTCTAACAAGTAATTACAATGTGTACATTCCTTTAGAAACTGAAAGTTTATTTTATTTACCTATTTTTAACGATTTTATTCATTATTTTTAGAAGGAAGGGAGGGAGGAAGAAAGGGAGGAAAACATCAATGTATGGTTTGCCTTTTACCTACCTCTAGCTATGAGCCTGGCTGGAGACCTGGTTAGCAACTTTGGTTACATACCATGGCTGGGAATCAAACCAGCAACCTTTGGGTTCTCAGGATGTCACCAATACACTGAGCCACCAGTCAGGGCGAAAGTTTATTATTTATTTATTTTAAAAAAGATATTATATTTTTAAAGATTTTATTTCATTATTTTTAGAAAGAGGGGAAGGGAGAGAACATAGAGGGAGAGAGACATCAATGTATTGTTGCTTTTCACCTGCCTCCAGCCACAGACCTGACTAGAGACCTAGTTTGCAACCTGGTTATGTGCCCTGGCTGGGGAATCGAACCTGTGACCTTTGGGATCGCAGGCCGTCGCCTTAACCACTATTAATTATTTTTAGAGACAGACATCAATGTATGGTTGCTATTCACTGCCTCCAGCTAAGGACCTGGCTGGAGACCTGGCTTGCAACCTCATTATGTGCCCTGGCTGAGAATCAAACCAGCGACCTTTGGGTTCACAGGCCGTCGCTTTACCCACTTTGCCCTCAGCCAAGGCTGAAAGTTGTTTTTGGTGGTTGTTGTTGTTTTAAGATTTTATTTATTTTCTTAGAAAGAGGGGAAGAGAGGGAAAAATCAGTAGAGAAACATTGTACAGTGATAGAAACTTTGATCTGTGGCCCCTTGCAAGCTTCCAGCTGGGGACCTGACCTGCAACCTAAGCATGTGCCTTGACCAGGAATGGAACCTGCTACCTTTAGGTTTGTAAGACGAAGCCCAACCCACTGAACCACACCAGACAGGGCTTATTTGAATAAAAGATGGAGATGAAGGTTGCAGTTTCTAAAAAGAAAATGGAACTTTAATCTATAGCTTTAATGTCATTTTTTTTTTCTCTATCCTCACCGGAGAATATGCTTACTGATTTTTAGAGACAGGGGAAGAGAAAGAGAAACATCAGTTGCCTCTCCTATGCACCCTGAGTAGGGGACTTAACCCACAATCTAGACATGTGCCCTGACTGGGAATTGAACCCATAACCTTCTGGTTTATGGGATGATGCTCCATCCGAGCCACACTGGCCAGGGTCATAATGTCATTTTAAATGTGTTAGGATCTGTCAGCTGTAGACCTGATTGGTGAATGCATTGTAGTTCTATCTCTGATGTGTGGTTTAAATTAGTAGGACTTACTTATCCATTTAATTTTAATCAAATAAGTGTAGGGTAGGCTATATGAAGATAACTTACTTTAGACTTATTGACCTCTAGCACAACATTTTCATGTTGGTAAGTGTGTCGTTCTCAGGTGTAGGCTTCAAAAAGAAAATTTCAATGTTACTTCTCAAAGTGTATGGGACCAATTGAAGCTTTGAATTTTTTATTTACCTAGTATAACATTAAGCACATGAATGGAGAACTACAGACTACTTGGACTAAAGAATGGAGAATTTTTAAATATGTAATAGCAGATAGGTTTTAATTATTAGTTGATGGCCAAGTGAAGTCTATTTCAGTATGACAAGTTATGCGTTAGTTAGGAAGTTATCCTTTTATTAGATCAAAGGAAAACATGGTCATCTCAATAGATACCTCATTTAATAAATAGATACCTCAATAGAAATGCTGTTTTGATAAGATTGAGTATTCATCTCTAATTAAGAGGTTTTATTGTCAGAATTGTTTTTAGAAACATTGTGAGGTATCATTTAAAGTTTTTTTTCCTAAATTCTTTTTCCAGCATTGCTTTTGGAAATACTTAATAGTAGATGAAGGACACAGGATTAAGAACATGAAGTGCCGTCTCATCAGAGAGTTAAAACGATTCAACTCAGATAACAAACTTCTTTTGACTGGGACTCCCTTGCAAAACAATTTATCAGAACTTTGGTCATTGCTAAACTTTCTGTTGCCAGATGTATTTGATGACTTGAAAAGGTAGGTAGGCCAGTTAACTGTTTCTGTGTTTCCCTAATCTTCTCAAAATCTGCTCTTTTAGGTCACTGAATTAAGATAATAGCGTTTTGGCAAGTTCTTTGAGGTATATGTTGTGTAGTTTGCTCTTTATAAGTGTTTTTCTTCCAGCATTATTGCAAAATAATTGACAGTACACCACTGTAAAAGTTTAAGCTGTTTGTACAGCATGATGGTTTGATTTACATATATTGTGAGATGATTACATGATTACCACAATAGGTTAAGTTATCTCAACTTGCCTCTATATCTTATAGGCGTGTTAATTGTAGCCATCAGTTATTTTCCTATTACCTATTATTCCTGGAAGTTTGGACCTTTTACCGGCTCCACCTTTCCCTACATGTTCCACTTTTGATACAAGTTATGTTTGAGGAAATCAGTAAAATACTTAAAATGTTTATTTGCCTTGATTAATTAAAGGGAAACTCGAATTGAGAATGATTAAAATATTTTCATAGGGATCTTAATTTGGTAAACTTCATGAAACACATTCAGATGGTTTTTACTCATTTTATGCTCAAAACAATTCAGGGGATAGAGGTTAAATATATCCACTATCTCACATATAGGAAAACCCTGGTGTAAAGTTAAAAATTTAACAAGTTAATGTCACAGCCAATTAAAACCAAAATCTTGGTTTCAATGTAGTGCTTTTTATTCTACAAACTGTTTGAATCTTAGCTTATATTATGAAAAACAAAAACGGTTTTCAGAAAATAGAATGCTCAGAATGAAAGAAAATAATCTTAACAGAAGTTAAAAATAAGATGGAAATACCAAAATCAGGAGAGCAAAATAATGGATTTATTTTGGCATCAGTGGAAAAAAATATTATTTAATAAGGGAAAATAACTTTGAATTTTCTATTTTGAAGTAAAATTTTCACCTCTGGTTACCAAGTGTTTATCCAAGGCCAGGTTATCTGTTAGTAGGGAAAATTTATGAAGGACAACATTTTCCAGGTCCTGATTCCTAGTACTGAGCTAAAACAGAGGTAGGAGCTAGGAATCTGAATTTATAAAATGTGTCAGGTGCTCAGAGTTGGGGAATATCTGGTCTAACTACTGCATATAAATACTAGTATTTTTTCCAATTGGATTTATCTGACAATAGAGTGTTACTTAGTATAGACTATAAGGCATTCTTACATTTATTTTCTTGTTATAATAGTTTTCCTTTTCATTGTAAATAACTAAGGCTATATAGTAGATGTCATTATATATGTTGAATTTTAAAAATGTTAGTTGCAGTAGGTCATATTTATGTATCCAAAGGGAGATTATACCAGCTTGGATTTCAAAGGTAGTTTTCATCTCTATCCCTTCATTAAAATGTTTCATATAATATGCAGCTTAGTATATAAGGGTTTGTCTGGCCGTGACACCTGTCACTTTACTTATCATTAGGATTGATTAATCTAGCAGGCTAGGTGCATGTCACCTTGTTTCTCACCACTCCTGTGTGTCAATCCTGAAGCTGTGTGCTAGGTTCAAGAAGAGGTTGATAGTCCCTGGTGGAGGAGGGATGTTTTTCAGTCTCAGCTATTGCAATGACTACACTCCTCCTTTTGGACCTCCGGTCAAGCTCTCTCATGGTCCATTGGCGGAGAATGTGAGGTAGTAGTCAAGCTTCTACAACTCCAAACACATCCAAATGAGGTTTGGTATATGTCAGTCTCCCTTAAAAAAAAAAAAAAAAAAAAAAAGCCCTGGTGGTGGCATTGTAGATAAGGTGCTGGCCTGCGGACCCAAAGGTTGCTGGTTCGATTCCCAGATAGGGCACATAACCAGGTTGCAAGCCAGGTCTGTAGCTGGAGGCAGGTGAAAGGCAACCATACATTCATGTCTCCCCCTCTCTGCCTCTCTCCCTTCCCCTCTCTAAAAATAATAAATAAAATAAAATAAAATCCCTTGATTTAAAAAAATTTTTCATATGGTTGTAAGAATATGTTAATGTATATCTCAGAAAAAACAAGTGTTCCTTTAATAAAATAACTGCTTCCACCCTGGTTAGGTAGCTCAGTTGGTTAGACTGTTGTCTTAATACACCAAGGTTGTAGGTTTGATCCCCAGCCAGGACACATAATTAACCAGTGAATACATAAGTAAGTGGCAAGCTCCTTATGATTTGTAAATCAGTGTTTTCTCGATGTGTGTGTCTCCAGACTCAATGAGGAAAAAAATCTGCTTTTTAATATTCAAGTTAATATAAAATTAAAATGAAAAGAACACCTGTCAGGGTTTGTGGGTTGGTCCTCCATTCCTTTCCTGTATATGGCTGGCCTTTCTGCTGGAGTCTGCCAGCTAGCTAGCCTTGAAGTTAATCTTATCCCAGAGCCCCGGAACACTGGGCCCCAGGAGTTGCCACCAACCATAGTGGCCTTGATTAGGCTAGTGTTATCTTGCAGGTAGACTGCCTCTTTGTTCTAAGGTGCATACAGCCTCCTTTGTTCTAATGGGTATACAAGCCTGTCTTTTGCTGTAAGCTATTTGTGCTGCTGTATGGGGTGGACAGACTGCATGGAACGCCGACACCCTCACTCAAGCCACCTGGCTGCCTGCAAAGACACCTAGACACTGTCTGCCGTCATTAACCTAAGTGCACCTGTGATAAGGGTGGGATAATAGTGTGTGGGGACGCCAACACTAGCTTCCTGGCCTGCAATAAAGCATGCCAAATCTGAAAGCTCCATGTACGTCCTTCACCAGACCAGAGGCCTGTCCACTTAACATCTACTGGTCCAAAAGTTAAAAGCTCCAGGACCTGACAACATCATATTAATATAATTAATTTATGTGATAACTTGTAATCATTTCTCTTACAGCTTTGAATCTTGGTTTGATATCACTAGCCTTTCTGAAACTGCTGAAGATATTATTGCTAAAGAAAGAGAACAGAATGTATTACATATGCTGCACCAGGTTTGGGCTTTTTTAGTTTTGTTTACTGTAGATTGAGAAATAAAAAATGAAGCCTAAAAGTCAAGTGTTCAATTCTTTGTAGTAAATTTTGAAAAATGAAGGTCCTCCCAAATATAATGAATGCATTCTCCCACCCCCCAGAGGTCACATAGCTTTACAGTGGATTTCAAGTACTTTTTGAAAGTTTGTCCTTTACCTGCATATTTATTTGACCCATCAGAGTTACTGATGTTTATGTGGACCTGAAAAGCTTCTTAATTGTGTTTTGACAGTTTTATTCAAAATCCTTATGAGTTTTTCTTTTAAGTTTATACATATTTATAATAAAAATATGAAACGGTGTAGAAGTGGAAAGTAAAAATAATATACCAAGTCATGCTTACTAAATTATTTCCTTTAGGTATGTTTATTTCTGGGCTGATGTTACAGATACTGTTGATGATGGTTTTGTTTGTAAAGTCAGTTATTGGCACCTTACCTCTGGGGTATTTCTTCTAAAGACCTAAGCAGTTTAATAATAATATAATTATGTATTGATTCTATGTGCTTTTTTTGTGGTATAGTGCATTTTTTTTTTAATTATATTTTATTGATTATGCTGTTGTAGTTGTCCCAATTTCTTTTCCCTTTGCTCCCCTTCGCCCATGACCTCCCTTCCCTCCAGCAATCCCACCCCTCTTAGTTTATATCCATGGGTAGTGCATGTGTGTTCTTTCGTTCACCCTTTCCTATATTATTCTTAACTTCCCCCTGTCTTTCTTATACCCACCAATTATGTTTCCTAATCCCTGCAGTTTCCCTATTTCACCCCTTACCCCTCCCAGTTGATAACCCTCCAAATGATTCCCATACCTATGATTCTGATCTTAATTATGATTTTCTTAGTTTGTTTTGGTTTGGTTTTGTTTTCTTTAGATTCGGTTGTTGGTGATTATGAGTTTTTTGGCCTTTTGATGTTCATAGTTTTGATTTTTTCTTAGGTCCCTTTAACATATCATATTCTAATGGCTTGGTGTTAGTGGACTCCTTAGCTTTACCTTGTCTAGGAAGCACTTTATCTGCCCTTCCATCCTAAATGATAGCTTTGCTGGGTATGGTAACCTTGTTTGTAGGGCCTTGGTGTTTCATCACTTTGAATACTTCTTGCCAGTCTCTTCTTGCCTGCAAAGTTTCTTTTGAGAAATCAGCTGATAGTCTTATAGGTACCCCATTGTAGGTAACATTTGCTTTCTTTAAAAGCCATTTGAAAGCCTATGGAATTCTAATTATGATGTGCCTTTGTGTGCCCCTCTTTGGGTGTAGCTTGTTTGGGACTGTGTTCTTCCTGGACTTGTATGTCTGTTTCCTTCACCAAATTAGAAATGTTTTCCTTCATTACTTTTTCACATAAGTTTTCATTTTCTTGCTTTTCCTCTTCTGTCACTCCTGTGATTCAGATGTTGGCATGTGTAAAGTTGTCCCGAGGTTCCTACACCTCTCCTCATTTTCAATTGTTTCTTCATTCTGTACGACTTGACTGTTTATTTCTAATGTTCCAAGTTGTTGATTTGAAACCCCAGGTTCCTTCACTTCACCATTGGGTCATGAGGATTTTCCTTTGTTTCACTTAACATGGCCTTCACGTCTTCCCTTATGCATTTGCCATACTCAAGCATATCCGTCAAGTCTGTGAGCATCTTTATTACCAGTGTTTTGAATTCTCCATCTGTTAGGTGCTGGCTAGTTCCTCGTCACTTAGTTCTCCCACTGGAACCTTGATTTGTTCCCTCTTTATGGCCATATTTCCCTGTCTTTTCAATTTGACAGGCTCCTATGTATGTTGTAAGGGGCAGAGTCTTAGGTATTCATCAGCGAGGAGGATGTTTCACCACATTGTGGCTCTGTATGTGGGGGAGGGGTTTGAGAGGGCACAGTGCCCGTTGCTCAGCTCCTGCCCCTTTCTAGGCACTTTTCCCACTTCCTATATGGGACTGGGACCTCTACCTGTTGCTTTTGATGTGATTCCCAGAGTGGGTGGGCCTGTGGACATTCCAGGTCTGTGGGGGTCCTCTGAACAAGCAGACTCTACTGAGAGGCTGGCAGTTCCTCCACCCCAAGCCTCACTGTCAGAAGCAATGAGGCTTTATTTTCCCCATGTAAGCTGTGTTGTCTGGGCTGATGCTGGAAGAGTGGAAGAGCTCTGCAAGGGTCCTTTCCTACATTTTTTTGGTGTGTTACTACGTTTTCCACCCACTAGCCACAGTTGCTTCCTTTTCACCCAGGCTCTGTTCCTCTTACCTGTCTAGATAAGTATTTCTTCTTTATATCTTTTTTTGTTGGACCTTCATGCACCTCAATTCTCTGGAACTTTTGGTTGCCTACAGATTTGAAGTGGTTGTATTCCTTTTTAGTTGTGTAGGGAGACATAGCATGTCTACCCACACCTCCGTCTTGGCCGTAAGTCTGTTCTGTTGTTTCATAAATGTTGAAATCACTTGTCATCACGCAGCTAATGAAAGTGTAATTTTAAACCTGAAGGTGTATAATGTGTATAAGGTTTTCATGTCCACATCTCTGGGTTGGTTTATTGGTGATTCATTGGTTTTCTACAAAACCCAAAACATTGCTTTAAAAGCTGTAACTTTTACCCCGAGAAGTAAAGGTATCACTTATCTTGACTTTTTAAATACTTAAGATAAATTAGAAAAATTAATAAATGGTGAAATGCTATGGATAAATGTAAGTTTGGCATGTAGTAATCTGGTCAAGGAGAATTTAAAGGAGACATTTTAGCTTAATATTTATGTTGTAAGAAGAGGAAAGGAAAAGGGGATGGATGTAATACAACAACAATAAAATTTAAAAAAAAGAAGAGAAAAGGGCCTGTGGGAACAGCGTTACCTCAACAATAGAATGTACAATATTCACATCTATTAACTATGTTTAAATTTTAGATTCTAACACCTTTCTTACTGAGAAGACTAAAATCTGATGTTGCTCTTGAAGTTCCTCCTAAACGAGAAGTAGTTGTTTATGCACCACTTTCAAAGAAACAAGAGATCTTTTATACAGCCATTGTGAACCGTACAATTGCAAACATGTTTGGATCCTGTGAGGTAGGGTGGTGTGGATTTGAAATATACTGTAAATCACAGTTGGCATAGAAAATTCCATGGTTGATATCAGTCCTATTTTCAGGACTTCATGAGGGTGAATTTCTAACAAGATAAGTAGTGTCATATGATTCTACTAAAAGCTCATGGACTAATATCTTTATAGTTATCTGAAATGCCAGTGAAGAATTTTGATTTGAATAGACATTCAGTAAACTAAGAGCTTACCAACTAGACCCATCCCCAAAACACAGTTCCTTTATAGAATGTTCTTGACAGCCAAAAATTAAATAGAATATTCCATTTTAAGGAAATAACTTTGTTAATCACCACTCATAAGAGAGTTAATGTGATTATCTTATATCTGAAGATTAGGAGACCTTTAAGTGTTGTTTAAATGTCCAGGTTTCTTACCATATGCCTGGGTTTTTAGCTGTCAGAAACTTAAAATAGTTGCCAATTGTGAGGAATTACATTATAAGATTATACCAATCCAAAGAACTACCTTCTGTAATGCAAATATGTGGAGCCTTATCTCATAGATTCTTGATTTTGTACCTTTGGAAATAATGAAATTGATGATGAAAGACTTTTTTTTTTTTACCTTAAAACATTTTATACATACATAAATATATTATACCCCACTTTGTATTTAGAATTTAATGGTATAGCTTTATAAACAGATATTCCTTTAATTTGCTCTCTTTTAGAAAGAAACAGTTCAACTAAGTTCCACTGGACGACCAAAACGGCGAACTAGAAAGTTAATAAATTACAGCGAATTAGATGATTCCCCTAATGAATTGGAAAAATTGATCAGTCAGATACAGCCAGAGCTAGAGCGAGAAAGGTGTGAGTCTAAAAATAACATAACATACCCTAGCCCTGGCTGGTGTGGCTCAGTGGATTGGTGCCAGGCTGCAAACCCAAAGGTCACTGGTTCGATTGCCAGCCAGAGTACATAACCAGATTGCAAGCCAGGTCTCCAGCCAGGTCCCCAGCTGGAGGCAGGTAAAAGGCAACCGTACATTGATGTTCCTTTTCCTTTCTTCTTCCCTCCCTGCCCTTCTCTCTGAAAATAATAAATTCAATATTTAAACTAAAAAATATCTATCTCCATCCTTGCCCGGATGATGTGGCTCAGTTGGAGCATTGTCCCATGGATCAAAAGGTCACAGGGTTCAATTTCCACTTAGGGCACATACCCAGATTGTGGGTTCCATCCCTGGTGAGGACATGTACGAGAAGACAACCAATCTGTTTCTCTCTCTCTCTCTCTCTCTCTCTCTCTCTCTCTCTCTCTCTTTCTCTCTCTCAAAAGCAACAAAAAATGTCCTTGGTTGATAAAAGATAAGTAAGATATACTTTAAATTGTGCCATTTTTATTATTTCTTGTATTCACGGATTATGTATTTTGGTAGATCCGTAGTGGAAGTGAATACTCCTATAGATTCTGAAGTTAATCTGAAGCTGCAGAATATAATGATGCTCCTTCGTAAATGCTGTAATCATCCATATTTGATTGAGTACCCTATAGACCCAGTCACACAAGAGTTTAAGGTAAATACCATTTATAATTAATTAATGCACTGTTGTGATTTCTGTGCCATTTTATGTTAAGACAGAGTGCCACTTTCCATATTGGAACAATTGGAAATACAGTTTTTAATAATGCATTTGATTTCTATTCCATTTCACTTTCTATTTTAGAGATTCCTTTAGCTGCCACCCTTTTCAGTCTTTTTGGTTGGCATTCAGCCTGTCAAAACCAATCTGGGTGCTCATTTACATTTGAATGAAGAGTTATAGAAAACCAAAAAATTGGTATTAAGTTGTAGACTTTCAGATTAAATTAGTTCTAAGCAATCCTCATTACCCCTATGTCATAGTAGTTTTCAATAGGGTTTCTCACCCCTGGAAATACTAACATTTGGAGCCAATGTATTTTTTTGTTCAGGAGATGCTGTCCTGTGGGTTATAGGCCATTTGCAGCATCCCCAAGACTCTAGCCACTAGATGCCATCAGTATCTCCCTCTCCCAGTTGTGACAACCTCAGATGCCTCCAGACACTGTCATACACACCCTGGGAGTGGTGGGCAAAATTGCCCATGTTTGAAAAACACTGCTTTATAGTTTTTCATTTGAGTAAGGAAGAAGATAATCTGACAAGGTGATTGATAATTCACCAGAAGGTGAATAAAGTTCTTCATCTTCAATGCTAGATTGCTTATAAGTTCCTATGTTTTCTTTAATTTTTACTGAAGAGTTCTAGCAGGGATTTTCATATGTATTTTCTTGAAAATTACTCAGTTATAGAGAATAAATCTCAACATATATAAAGTTTGACTTTACTCTTACACAAAGCCTTTGGAAGGGGTAGGTAGAACAGCTCACAGTTAAACTGAATTTTGTTTTTGTGAAGTCATGGATTTTAAATTCTGCAGTATGTCTTAGAGAAAGAATTATTCTAATTAAAACAAATAAGGTAAAAATTAAAGTTTTTTTAAAGCTTTTATAAAGATTTATTTCTCGTTGAAAATTGAACTAGTCACGTGCTTTTTATTTCAACACAGCCAAATTTTTAGTAATGTTTTCTTTTCCCACTTTTAAGGTTGATGAAGAATTGGTAACAAATTCTGGGAAATTCTTAATTTTGGATCGAATGCTGCCAGAACTAAAAACCAGAGGTCACAAGGTATGGTACTTTTGGTTGGATTTTTTTTTTTTAATTGATTATCTTGTATTTATCAGTATAGATACTAAGAACATTTAAATTTCAGGTGCTGATGTTTTCACAAATGACAAGAATGTTGGACATTTTGATGGATTACTGCCACTTCAGAAATTTCAAGTTTAGCAGACTTGATGGATCCATGTCTTATTCAGACAGAGAGGAAAATGTAAGACTATTTATGTCATATACACCAAGTTATCGTTTTAACTATTACCATGATTTCTCAGGTAATATTCTAAATAAACTCATAAATAGATAAACGAAAGCCCTAAAACCCTATAGCAGGATCAAAAACATAAGCAATTAGACTTTGTCTTAATTTTTTTCAAATTACGTAGTGTATCTTTTGGTACAATCTTACTTAATATCCTACTTACACAACAGTAACTAGAATAGGATAACAGGGATTTTTCTCCACTTTGGCTCTTTCCTCCACTTTCAGCATTTTGCTATGAAAATTTTAATAATAGTTGAAACAATTTTACAGTAAGCACATGTAAATCCACACAGAACCTGTGATTAGAACCTGATTCCTTTTTTATTGCATACCATGATACAGTATAAATACATTACTCTGTCCATTTAATCTTCTGTCTTCTTTTGATGTCAATAAATAACATGATGCTCCCTTTTTTCCCTATTACTTCAACATATATTTTTTTAAGGTTACTGTTGTTGTTTTTTTTAAGATTTTTATTTCATTATTTTTAGAAAGAGGGGAAGGGAAAGAGGCAGAGAAGGGAGAGAGACATCAATGTATGGTTGCATTACACCTGCCTCCAGCCACAGACCTGACTGGAGACCTGGTTTGCAACCTTGTTACGTGCCCTGGCTGGGGAATCGAACTTGCGGCCTTTGGGTTCGCAGGCTGGCGCCTTATCCACTGTGCTACCAGCCAGGGCCTATTTTTGTGTTTTGAGGGTAATATTTATATATTCCAAATAGCATAAAGTTAAATGTACATTTGCTGAGTTTTGATGAGTACATATATATCAATGAATACATAAAATGTCAAGATACAGAACATTACGCATTCACTGAAAAACTTTATTCAGGCTTCCCCATCCCTTTCCTGCTGATTCCATCTTTAACCATCTATTAGGGGGTTTTATCACTATTTTTTGAGGGAGGATGGCCTAGATATTTTTCCTGGTATTTTCACGATATTTCTGAATACTGTTTTCTAAATTTAGATCATCCCCCTTAAACTTACCCTGTGATGTAAGGTTTTTTTTCCCAACAACTTTAAGATCTTAATAAAGTAGGTGCTTAGAAAATTAACATGAGAAGATGTTTTATTGACATAATTGTTTTGTAGATCTAAATGACTGATTTGGCCTCCCTTGGGTACTTTTTTTTTTTTAAGGTTTTATTATTTTACTTTTAGAGAGGGTGGTAGGGTGAAAGAGAGGGAGAGAGACATCAATGTGTAAAAGGTATATTAATTCTGAGGACCTGGGCTACAACCCAGGCATGTGCCCTAAGGATCAAATCAGCATCATGACATTTGGTTGCAGGCCTGAGCCACACCAGCCAGGGCCATCTTTAATTGTAAAATACTCTCTCAGTGTTTCTTTGGTTCAAGCTTCTTTCTCTCATGGTTATAGTTTAATTGTAGTGAAATGATACAATTATAATCTGGGGAGAGAAAAGCAACACAGGTGAAGTCCAGGAGAAACTACATATGGGTTTCTCACACAGAGAGAACTTAATTATCCCAGCAACAATTTGTAGTAGTGCCTGGGAAGCAAACCAAGGAAGCTCACCTGAGCCTGATGTCCTGGCTTTTACTGAGTGTAAGTCAAGTAGCCATGGGACACTTGGGTGGTTGGCTCATGAAGGTCATAATGATTTAGCATGTTCTAGGGCTCCTGGTTGTTTTGTTTTGTTTTTATTGTATTACATTCACCCCCTTTTCAGGCCCCTAGTTTTTCGCCACAAAATAGGCATGCTTATAATTTTTTTGTGTAATGGGGGGTGAGTCTTTGGCACTTTTATCTCTTTTCCAAAAATTGGCCTTTTTCAACTTTTATGGCTTCTGAGGTGTTCAGCATTTATCTCCCTCACATTAAAAGCCCTGTGGGTGCTGAGGAATTCCTATCAAGTTTGGAGGATGCTAGGTTCTATCTATAAACCTTGGCCCCCCACATAACTCCCCTTCTTTCCCTGGTAAGCACATGGTAATAGCTGCTTCACATGCAGCAATGTACCCATGTTCTAGACAGAAAGGTTATTCCTTAATTCCTTTGCTCACGTTCTTTTTGCATTTAGATGCACAGCTTCAACACAGATCCAGATGTGTTTATCTTCTTAGTGAGTACACGAGCTGGTGGCCTGGGCATTAATCTGACTGCAGCAGATACAGTTATTATTTATGATAGTGATTGGGTAAGTTGCCAAGAATAGTAATATGCTGGTTATCTTTCATTCCAAAAATTTAAAATCTTCCTAGTATGCTTTGCAACTTCATTTATTTCTTCTGAGAAGATGTTCGTTATAAGTAGAAATAATTGTTTAAGTGTCCTATGTGTTAAGACTTGCACATGTTCTATCAATGAAGCCACTCTAGAAGTCTAAATCGAGTTACGACACTGTTCAGAAGTTTTTGATTAGTCATGCTTGTTGACTTTACCCACACATAGTGTAAGCTTAAATAATTTTAACCTTACATTGTTAAATGTTCTTTTCCTTTAAGAACCCCCAGTCTGACCTTCAGGCCCAGGATAGATGTCATAGAATAGGTCAGACGAAGCCAGTTGTTGTATATCGTCTTGTTACAGCAAACACTATTGATCAGAAAATTGTGGAAAGAGCAGCTGCTAAAAGAAAACTGGAAAAGTTGATCATCCATAAAAGTAAGATTCGCTTCCTAGTATTTTTTCCTTCAATTGCGTGTTGTGGATTTTTGTCACTGTTACCTTCTTTGTAAAAGAAATTGGTGAGGCTTGATCAGTGCCAGGTTAAATAGGCAGTGGAAAACTTGGAGCTGTAAAAGACCGAGGGTTGGTGATCATAGAGATAAAAGGAAAACATTACTGAGTGTCTACATGAGAAACAAAGGGGCCAAGCAGAGTACCAAGGAAATTTTCAAAGTGCCTATCCAAAATATGTCAGGGATTTGATATGATGTTAATGCTTATTCTTGATAAGAGATTTACCTATCAAAAGATACAAGAAAATTTCAAGCCTCTTTTACCAGTTCAGTGTATTAAATACTAGAATGTTGAAGGTATATTGAAGTAGTGCTATAAAAAACATCAAATGTTTTTGTCGAACCGCTAGTTCAAAAATTGTTTGCAGAGTGCCTTTTTCATAGTGTTTTCTAATTTGGAAAAGATTCTGAGGAGTGGGGGGAATAAAGTGGGTGAGGCATGGGCCGTTTCCTGTTCCTTGCTATTTCCTTGAAGTCCTCCTTTTACTCATTCAATGTAAAAATATATTTGAATAAGTGACTGAATGGCTACCTTAAGAAAAGTAGAAAATATTTCTTAGGTGTGAAGCCCAAAGAAAGGGGAACATCATCATAATGTTGAAAATTAATATCAGTGTATTTTGTGCTACTTTGCTACTTGCACATACAGTTAGTACTCAATATTGTTGATAGATTCTGCATCTTGAGGTGAAATGATAACAAACCAGTTTTACCATAAGATTATGACCATATAAACAAGTCATAATCCTGTGGCATCTCATCACTGTGTTAGTAAAACAACATTACTCAGACCCTGGCTGGTGTCACAGTGGATAAGGCACCAGCCTGCAAACCCAAAGGTGGCTGGTTCGATTCCCAGCCAGGGCACATAACCAGGTTGCAAGCCAGGTCTCCAGCCAGGTCTGTAGCTTGGGGCAGGTGAAAGGCACCATACATATCTGTCTCTCTCTCCTTTCCCCTCTCTCTAAAAATAAATAAGTACTATCTTAACAACAACAATATTATTTAGGGATCTGCTACACTTTGTTTAAGTGTATCTTATCTGATTTTGAGGGAAATGTGGATAAGGTTATGCACATCTTGAATTTGACTTGAGGCAATATTCAGATTGTAGTTAAAATATGTATTGGAGAAAAAAAAAGAACTTTATCCTAATAAGTTTTTGTGTAATTAAAATTTTTTTGCCTATATTCCTTTAGGAATTTGATTTATTATGCATTTTATTTATTGAATATAGTTTACTATTTTAAAGACTTCATATATTTTTAAGTAAATTTTACTGATTATGCTGTTATAGTTGTCCCATTTATTTTCCCTTTGCTCCCCTCCTCCCAGTAGCCCCCTACCCTCCAGCAATCCCCACTCTGCTGTTCATGTCCATGGGTTGTGCATGTAAGTTCTTTGGTTTTACCCTTTTCTGTACTATTAACATACCCCTGTCTATTTTGTTCCTCCCAATTATGCTTCTTGAACCCTGTACCATTTCCCCTCCCCCTCCCAGCTAATAACCCTCCAAATGACCCCCATAACCATGATTCTGTTCCTATTCTGATTGTTTGCTTAGTTTTGTTTTTTACTTTTTAGATTCAGTTGTTGGTAGTTGACATTCTACTGTTCATAGTTTTGATCTTCTTTTGCTTAAATAAGTCCCTTTAATGTTTCATATCATAAGGGCTTGATGATGATTAACTACTCTAGCTGTACCTTGTCTAGGAAGCACTTTATCTGCCCTTCTATTCTTTTTTTTTTTTTTTTTTTTTTAAGATTTTGTTATTTTTAGCAAGAGGGAGAGAGAGATCAATGTATCGTTGCCTTTCACCTGCCTCCAGCTACAGATCTGGCTGGAGACCTGGATATGTGCCCTGGTTGGGAAATTGAACCAGTGACCTTTGGGTTAGCTGGCCGGCACCTTATCCCACTGTGCCACCAGCCAGGTACCCTCCCATTCTAAATGATAGCTTTACTGTATAGAGGAATCTTGGTTGTAGGTCCTTGCTTTTCATTACTTTGAATATTTCTTGCCAGTACCTTCCTGCCTGCAAAATTTCTTTTGAGAAATCAAGTAATAGTCTTGTGGGAATTCCTATGTAGGTAACTCTTCATTTCTCTTGTTGCTTTTAAGATCCTCTGTTGGGGCTGGGGGAGAAGGGGGGGATATGGGATGAATGTAATACAACAATAAAATTAAATTTAAAAAAATTTTAAATTAAAATTCTCATTTTATCTTTAAACTTGGGCATTTTAACTATGAAATGTCTTGATGGTGGTCCTCCTTGGCTCTAGCTGTTTGGGACTCTGTGCTTCCTGAACTTGTATATTTTTTTCACCAAATTGGGGAAGTTTTCCTTCATTACTTTTTCACATAAGTTTTCAATTTCTTGCTCTTCCTCTTCTCCTTCTGGTACTGCTATGTTTCCGATATTGGTGCGTTTAAAGTCATGCCAGAGGTTCGTAAGCCTTTCCTCATTCTTTTCAATTTTGATTTTCTCTTTCTGTATTGGTTATTTGTCTCTTTCTTCCTTAAGTTTCAAATCATTGACTTGAACCTGTTTTCTTCCCTTCACCCATGGTTTCATATGGATTTTTCTTTGTTTCACATAGCCTCGCCTTTACTTCTTTCTGTGTTTGCTGTATTTAAGTGTGTCTGTCAGGTCTGCGAGCATCAGCATTTTGAACTCTGCATCTGTTAGGTTGGCTATCTCTTTGTTGCTCAGTTCCCCCACTGGCACCTTGATTTGCTCCCTCTTTTTGGGCCATACTTCTTTGTCTCAGCTTGATAGCTTTTGTGTTTATCTCTGTCTTAGGTAGCTCTGTTGCACTTGTGGGGTGGAGCCTTAGAATTCCATCAGTGTGGGGCTACAACCTGTGTCACCACGTTGTGGGGCTGTGTGGAGGGAGGTTTGAGGGGGAACAATGTCACTTTCCCATTGAGACTGGCAGTTTCTTCCTTCTCTCCAACCCCACTGGATTTCACAGTCAGAAGCAATATGGCTCTATTTTCCTGGCACTGGAAGCATAGGCTATGTGATCTGGCCCAGGATCACTTCCCAGGTGTGAATATATGACTGCGCTTTTCGCTGCAGCCTCAGCCCCCGTGCTGCCATTGTCATGGCTGCTGGCTCTGTTTCCCTGGGGACTGGACCCGTGGGCTGCACAGCCTGACCCTGGGACCACTTCCCAGGTTTAAGTGTGACTGCTTTTTGCTGCAGCCTTAGCTCTGCTGCTGCCACTCTCTTTCCCTGGCTCTACCCCTCCTACCTATCTGGTTGAGTATTTCTTGCCTTTTTTGTTTGTTGCACTTTCTGGTTTTCTTTGTTTCACTTTGTATAACCTTTCTTTATTTTGTGGCTGTATTCAATCATTTCTCTGAGTACCCTGCTCTCCGATATTCTCAACTCTGCATTTGATAGGTTGGCTATCTTCATTTTATTCAGTTTTTTTTCTGAGATTTTATTCTATTCTTTCATTTGGGCCTTTTTTTTTTTTTTTTTTTTTTTTTTTTTTTTTTTTTTTTTTTTTTTTTTTTTTTTTTTT